>OMKY01240720.1:0-16293 GCA_900302395.1 Bregmaceros cantori | reverse complement strand
AGTGAGTACTTTTTACTTCTACTCAGTTTTTAACAAAATATCAGTACTTCTATTCCTTACTGTTCTCAAAACAGGGACGTAATTTTTTTTCTGCAACGACATAGTATGACTACATGTGTAGCGTGAATGAGTCAGTAGGGGGCAGTACTCATTAATGCACTGAGTAATACGTTAATACGTTGTTTTCATTTAGTCTCTGGGTGTGCCCCTAAAAAAAGCAAATTTTGGTTTTGTAATTTGTACTTTACACTTTCAAAAATAATTTTGTGTACAATTTAGAGCATGTTCTTTTTACTTTCAGAAATACTTTTTGAGTGCATTTCTCAGCCTGTGCTTTTTACTTTACTAAAGTAGCTGTTTGGATCAGTACTTTGTAGTCTTACTCGAGTTGTTTTTTTTTTTATGAACGCATTTTTCTCTTATGGAAAATAAGTAGCCTGGCGAGACAGAACCTACGATTTGATTCTGGCTCGGGTCACACATCACTACAAACGCATCGCACATTGCTAGTTTCAGTGATTAATTTGTAACGTCTAGCAATGTGCGATGCGTGGACGGTGCGTTGGTTCTAGCTCGCCAGGCCAGAAGGAAAGGGTACAACACACCGGGCACATACTCGGATCATGATGTCACCGCAGCTGCAAGTCTCCTAAAGCAACAACGTGTAGATTGATGTTTGGGTTATCTACGCTCCTTATTTTGTTTCTTTCTTTTTAGCCTGTACCCCCAAGAAGAGTAAATAAAATCAGCAGATGTACTCAACAGTCACGGCCGAGGACTTCATCCTAGCTCATTATCAGAGATGGTAAGTAACGAAATCTGAATGCTTAAGTAGTTTTTCCACATATCTGTACTTTTAGAAGTAATTTCTTCTCTGGTGACGTTTTTACTTTTTTAACAAAAATATCTGTACTTCTACTCCCTAATTTTCCCAAAACAGGCTCGTTCCTTTTTTTTTGCACACCGATGGTAGGTGGTAGGGATACGTAAAGTGTGAATGAGCCAGGAGGGGGCGGTAATGCCAACAGATCTTAATTTCAATGTTCTGCAGTGAGATTGATTAACCTTAACTGAAGTAATAGTTAGGCTACGTTTTGAAAAATATATTCAAACATTGTTAAACTAGCAAAAAAAAATACCTAGGAAAAAATATATTTTTTAATTTTATTTTTACCTTGCACTTTATATTTTCAAAAATATTTTTGCGGAATTTTTAGAGCCCGTACTTTATCCTTTCAAAAAGATTGAATTGTTGTTTTTTTCACAAATGTATTTTACTCTTACTCAACTAAGAAGTTTGGGTACTTTTGCCATCTCTGCTCATTATATCTGCTTCTAGCATACAGTGCACCAACACGGGTGATGCTTCTCCGGAGGCGCCGATCCAGTGTTGTTCTGTTTAGAGGGTCGGTAGGTTGTGTCCGGATCATTCCTAGATGTTGATGTGCCATCGTTTGGGTTGTCTGTCTCTGCTTCTTGTAGGGTGGACTGTCCTAATGTGGGCCACCGCCTAATGTGGGACACCTAAGTTCCAGTGGCTCTGGCTCTTCCATAAGATAATGCATGTCAGTGACACTAATGTGTCTAACATTAAAGGGGAGGGGACATCAAAAATCATGTTTTAAAAGTCTTCCTTTGTTTATACTCGGCATAGGGGGGTCATAGTAGACCATTTAAAACTGTATTCGGAGCGTGCCGATCTATGCCCCCGCCCCGCGGGCATCGGCGTCCTAGGGGGCCCATCCCCCGCCGCACACAGCGTGCCCGAGAGGGCAAGCACGGCGGTACGGGCGACTGCGGCGCCGACTGGGTCCCCATGGGGGGGGGGCAAGGCGGCACTCGGTGATCAGTGATTGGTAGGCTCGAGAGGTCCACGGAATCGAGTGTCCGGCAATTGTGTTCACAAAACACGGCTCCAATCGTCCGATGCCCTGCCGCACCTCATCCCTCCAGCTCGCTCACTCTCTCTATCGCTCCTCCTATCACTCTCTCTATCGCTCCTCACGGATTACAGAGGCGGTGATGGGTTGGCGCTGGATCGGATACCTCTGGCATTTGATGTAGTGTGCAATTCACCAAAACGATCAATCCCTCCAAAACCCTAGGCCCTAAGTCCTAACCTCCTACTCCTAAATCTAAATTAACCCTCACAAAATGACCGGATCATCGCACAGCACATCACAGGGCATTTAAACGCAGTGGGTATCCGATCTAACACCAAACGGCGGTGGGCTGGGGCAGTTTGCGGACTTCGCATGGAAGGTTCTTTGATTAAAATTATTGCAGTTTTAACGGAATACATTTGATTATTTCGTTAATTTATTATTTGTATCTATTTTAGCCCCCAAACGTGGCTATTACACATTGTTGAGAGATATTCTGACCCTCTAAATTACTTTTTATAAAAAAAACACATTTATGACAATTTCATACACAATGGTCACCCTTCCCCTTTAAGTTCAACTGTTCAACACTACATTTCACTGATCCACCTTAGACAACTGACTGTCCCACATTGGGAAGCTGCAAAAAAGGGGCCCACATTTGGGCAATCCTCTCTACCTTCCACTAATCCCTTGAAGTTGTTGGGAGCATTTTATATGTCCTTCATATAAAAATCCAGTGAGACGTCATATTGTTAAACAGTTAATTATTTTAATCATAACATCACAGGATAAAAAAAAAGTGCATGTAGTTACTGTGAGCCAGATCATCACACAAGTGTACCCCAACCTGTGGCCCGTGGACCGTTACTGGCCCACTTATGGGGTGGCTTGTCCTAATGTGGGCCACTGCCTAATGTGTGACACCTAAGCTCCAGTGGCTCTGGCTCCTCCCTAAATTAATGAATGTCAGTGAAACTATGGTAAAAGCTAATTATTGTAACATGTTTGACATTAAGTTCAACTGTCCAACACTACATTTCACTGTCTTCCATTAGGCAGCTGGTGTATGTAACGATGGCGAAATTTAATCGAGTACCATAGGGCAACCAGCTGCTTATATACATCGTTGTAGCGCACAGACACTTAGGTCATGGTGTTTTCCAGTTCTCAACTCCTGCTGCTCCTGTTGCATGCTGGGAACTCCACCCGCATACGTCATGTGCTCTCTCTCATCCAATCATATATCTTGTGCGATTCTAATGCAGCAACCCCCTTGTTCGTTTCACACTCGCTACACTCTCCCCTGTTTTTGAATCACACATACCTCCCCTCTTCCGGAAACTCAGATCCCGCCCACCTACTGGCCATAGTATGCCGACTACCTCAAGCCATAACGTACCCTCCCTAGCTAGGTGGCGCTATCGAGTATCTATTCACAAGGTTGTGTATGCGTCACGGCACCAATGTAGCAAGGGCAAAATGTAATCAAGTTTATACACACAGTGATCATGCACTGGTCTAGGCACAGATGTTTCCAGTCAAGGTGTTCTCCAGTTCTCAACTCCTGCTGCTCTTGTTGCATGCTGGGAACTCAACCAACCTACATCATGTGCTTCTTATCTAATTATATTGCGTTGTGTAATTCTAATGCAGCAACGCCCGGTTCGTTTCACACTCGCTACAAGTGCACTATAAGAGTGCACTATGTAGGGACTTCGAAGTAGGGGATAGGGTTTCGGACGATTTCAGAAACAGCCACTGTGTGTTTTGTGTGACGGATTCAACCACTTGGCTCTGCTTCGATGCCCTACACAGGCTGTTATACAGACACAGGAAGTGTGTTTTGCATGAACACGTCTGTAGAAAAAAAAATTCTATCGTGCCTCGACAGGAACAACACTTTGGTCTCAACAACCAGCATTACAATGAAACACACAAGAAACAGGCGTATTAATACATGTTAAAACCAGGACTTTGAACCAATGTGTTTTTCCCAATGGGTTTGTTCCGAACAGAATCAGAATTATAACGTTTCCAGTTATGAGTTCTACCAATGAATTGACGTTGCAATCCCGTAACGGTTAATTCTGTTCCTGTTAGCTGTTTAATGCTATATAATATAGGTGGGGCGAACCCACAACGACTCGCTACAGAGACCCGCTGGTAGTTCTCTACAGCCGACGCCTCGTTGCTTGAGGGGGCCAAGAAAGTCCCGCAACGCTTCATACTTCACTACTGCATCGTAGATTTCATAAATACTCTTGTTTTATTTTTGAAGCTAACCCAAAGTGCACTCCTTTGAGGAATGAAATAAAACCAGTATTAACTGGTTACCATTATTTTTAAATAAGTGTTCCTGTTTCAGAACATAAAAAATAACAACGTTTGCGGTTTTGTTTTTGTTGGCTGGAAAATATTAAAAAATCCCGGTTTTCATTTTCTTTCCTTGAACCGGTTCAAAGCCCTAGTTAAAAATAGAGAAAATGAGAAGGAAATAAAACGTATTCTTTGGTGGTAGCAACGTGTGATTTCTACATATTTACAAAATCAGGTAAACAGAAAACACAGGGAGATCAGAGAACGAGTAGAACTTCTACAGGTAAGGACAGACAGCGGATTACAAAGGTTCATTCAACAGACGCAGATGCTGTGAGGAGGAGGTGAAGGCCTTGTGCCACTGAGGGCACTTCCACAGCCACTGAGGGCACTTCCACAGCCACTTAGGGCACTTCCACAGCCACTGAGGGCACTTCCACAGCCACTGAGGGCACTTCCACAGCCACTGAGGGCAACTTTCACAGCCAGTGGTCTGAATCAAAATTTAATTTGTTACGCAGCATTTCCATCAAAGCTAGTTGATGCTTGTGTTGTGCTCGTGCGTCCGAATTCCAGAATATTCCATGTAAGCGGAGGGGAAGAAACGCTGCAGTGTCAAATGACGCAAGAATACAGCTGTCGGCTTTGCGGCGGCAGACATTTTGGTGGTATCACGTATGGTGAAGTATACCTAAGTTATGTCGTATACTTGACCACTTGGACGTAGTTAGGCTGTCGTCTGTTGGCGATTGAGCATATTACCATGGATAAAGCAATAAGAAAACTTTTGAACAGACAATGTTATGCAAATATCGATCTCTGCCTGTTTGTCTGACCGCAATATTACCACCAAGCCGTGAAGTCACCCTGCAACAGCAAAAACAGCAAACAGCAAAGCCGATGGCAATTTACGCTGAAAACTGCGGGGGTCAGACTCACCAATAAGCAGCATGTCAAGTTATATCTTGACCAACATGTTATTAACGCAAATGAAGTCGGATTCAGTTAATATTGTGTTCTCAGTGCAATCAAACCACACTAGCGTTTCTATGGAAGCAGACACAAGACCATTTGAAGAAATGGCCTCGGGCTAGCTGTTTTTAGCTCGCGTTTGGTTCTGCTTTCACATCCAAGCAAACCGTAACTGTACCAAAATTTAAATCAACTAAACGCTGGCTTGTGAAACAGCGTCGTCTTCTCCCAGTGGTGTGTGGAGGTGTGTAAACACCTGTTCTGCATTATCTCACACAGAAAAGTTTTTAACTCTTATCGAGTCTTAAAGTCATGTCGACAGTCGGTGGGTGTCGTTGATGTCCGTAACAGTTGAACGTTGAGATCTGTGCTGGTGAAAATAAGAATTATTCACCCCGGGAAAGAATCATACCAAATGCTTTCTCGCCGCCGACTAGGAGACGCCTGGCTCCGCCTTTTTGAGGTATGTTCTGGTGCGAGAGCAGTCTGCTTTCCAGCTGGCCTTCAATCTCTTGTGGACTTTCTGTATAAACTTTCCGGCCGAAACTTTCTGGCTTCGGTTTGCCAAGGTTCCACATGGATTGCTGAGACACCGGGGCTTTGACACTCTTGTCTTCTGAGCAAACGGTCCTTAGCTCCAACACCGAGATGTAGACCTGAGCTCATATTCCTATGAACACTGAATCAACAAATTCTACTGCCATCCTTCATGTACAGCAGTAGAATCTGTTGATTCAACTCAGTCTGAGTGGTGAATGGTAAACATTATATCCTTTATATAATAACTCCAAACCAGATCCATTCCTTGGAAGTCAGGTTGGAGTCTTGTGGCCTAAAGTCTGGAGGTCCTAACGGTGGCTGATGTCAGCGGTTGCCCCTGTATGTGATGTTAGGCCAACGTTCGGTGATGTCAGCGGTTTCCCCGGTATGTGATGTTAGTGAAGGTGGACGTGGCTCCTTTGTACAGCGGGTTGTGTCCCTGGAGAGACAGAGAGGACAAGCATAACATGTTTAACAACATCATGTAGTTAAGTAGTGATACATCTTGTGGGAAGAAGCTGTTCCTAGACCAGTGTAAGTGGCTAGTGCTCCTGTCTGAGTTCAGCAGTGCGACAGCTAGTGGAAAGAAGAACGGTAGCAGTGTGTGTTGGGGTTGAAGAATACATACATGTATTAAAATTCATTAAATGTATATCATAATACATTCATTTTCTTGTATTTGAGTATGAAACTTCAAACTGTACTTTGGTAAAATAAAGTGTACAGCACAGAGTATAACATGCGGTGCAGGTGTATGTAATACATGTTATAAAATGTAAAATGTGGAATTCAATGCAGTAATACTAAAGTTTTACTCCAAATATAGAAGATGTAAAAATACGTCTTATCCAGGACAAAAGATAAGTACCGTCCTAAAGTATCAGCACTCAGCGTTGAAGAATAGTGTGTCGTGTGTGGGCTCCAGAAGCTAATTGGCGTAGCGCTAATTCCCGCAGCGGAGCCACCACTTCCTGTTAGCTGCTAATAACAGCAGGAATCTGATTAACAGCAGACATTGGTGTTTAGCTTCCACAACATGTGGTCTTTGTGTCCTCGCAACAAGGAGGCTGTGTGGGATTTTATCAACAAATTCATTATTTTACTCAATGCTATGCAAATCTATTTCTGCTAACTTACCCTGCTAGCTTGTATGCCAAATATAGGTGTTCACATTAGCATGTTAATATTAGCATTACAATGTTTGCATTAGCATGTTAATTTTAGCATTACATCTTTAACATTAGCATGTTAAAATTACACTCACAATGTCAGATTTAGTATGTTACCATTAACATTACAATAGTTAGCATCAGCACAGCAATATTAGCATTACAACGTTACTATTACAATGTTAATATTAGCCTAACAATATTACCATTACCATGTTAATATTGGCGTTACAATGTTAGCATTAGCCTGTTAATATTGGCATTACAATGTTTGCATTAGCGTGTTAATGTTAGCATTACATCGTTAACATTAGCATGGTAACATTACACTCACAATGTCAGATTTAGTATGTTACCATTAACATTACAATGTTAGCATTAGTTAATATTAGCATTACTATACAATACAAAAACTCCACACACGGACCGTGTCCCACTTGGCATGTGCCCGCTCCTCCTCGAAGCGTGCAAACTCGCGGCGGTCGTGAATGGTGACCAGAAGCTTCCAGACGAGCAGTGCGGCCAGTCCGAGGAACAAGATGGCCCCCGCGACCGACAACAGAACCACCAAGATGTCTGGACCCTTCGGACAGTCTGGAAGTCAAAACAAACTTTAATGTCAGTCAACAGGACATTCACAGCCCTAAAAACTCTAAATGTGCAAGTTAAAAGAAAGACTAACAATAATACATCTAAAAATGAATTAACACATAACTAATAAAAAATAGATTCACTTCGTTCATAATTTTATCTTTTCATTAGTCTTCACAGAATGTGAAGACTAATGACACAGAAACAGAATGTGACAATAAACACGGAGGTGTGTGTGAGGAATTGAATTTATGTTCAAGAGTTGAGAATAGGTTCAGTGGCGTCACAGAAATTTAGACCACAAAGTGAATTCAAGCAACATGTTTACGCTACATTTAATTTTGTGCTACACACAGTCCTGTGTCCCGCCAAAGACCTCTGTGTGTGTTCGGTGAAACGCTCGTAAAACCGGTAATTACTAAAATGTTATTTTCTTCTTTTCAAAGTGCACCCGGGACACATTATCACTATTTATAACCATGTCTTCGTGCCTGCGCCGCAACTTTTACTCTCGACAATAGCAAGGCGTTGGAAAAGCCCACGTCCCACTCAGCGGTCGTGTTAATTGGAAGCTGGAGGCTGAAATCACAACAGGACATGGAATGTTGTGGCTGAGAAATAGGAGGAGACCAGACAATAGTTCTGGAGGTTAGCAGAACATAACCAGAACTGAGGAGGAGAACAGATGATAGTTCTGGAGATTAGCAGAACATAACCAGAACTGAGGAGAAGAACAGATGATAGTTCTGGAGATTAGCAGAACATAACCAGAACTGAGGAGAAGAACAGACGATAGTTCTGGAGGTTAGCAGAACATAACCAGAACTGAGGAGAAGAACAGACGATAGTTCTGGAGGTTAGCAGAACATAACCAGAACTGAGGAGAAGAACAGACGATAGTTCTCGAGGTTAGCAGAACATAACCAGCACCAGTGCTATCCAGTTACAGCGCAGTAGGTGGGACAAGCAGTGTGGAGGCGTGACCACCAAACTCTGCCCACACCGCCCACGTCTCGCGCCACCCATACTCCACCCATGCCTCTATTAGAATAATTCGATTGGTCAGCCCGTATACGGGCAACACCTGCATGATTTTCCCACACTCAATGTACGACCTAGAGATGTGCGATGTGTGGATGATGCATTGGTTCTGGCTCGCCATGCTAGACTACACCTGTGGCATCTGCAGCTGAGTCTGTCTCTCACGCATCGGCCTCCACAGCCACACGAGACGCTGAACGAAACTCGATGCGATGTCGAGGACTACACTTTATTCTGATTTTACTGTAAAATGTCATGAATCGAGTGTTTTAGCAACATTTCTGTCAGAACCATTTTAGTCAAGAAACACAACAGAAGATTAAGAAGAAGATATTTCAGGGAGCAGCTGTAGTGTAGATCATTCTCACCCCAGCACGCAGGGTGAGACAGATAACTCCCTATGAACAGAGCCAAGCAACGTGACAAGAGAACATGTCACATCACATCATACACAACACTTTTTCCATCTTGGTTGGGTGGAGCAGGGGAAGTTGGTCGGTAGCAAAACAAAGGCAGTATACAGTTTAGGAGCGGGTAGAATTTAAAGGGTGTGCCAAAGCTGTCCGGCCAATAGCTAGGGGAGAAAGTTAATCAGCTGATGGGATGCACCTGGATCAATGAGGAATGAATGAAGGGGAGGGCAGCAAGCTTCTTAACTATCATGGTCTGCTACTTCACATTTCTCTGCCTACTAATCTGTTGTTAGTCCATGTCTTGCTGAGTCAGTGTTAATCTGTTGTTAGTCCATGTCTTGCTGAGTCAGTGTTTTACTGCACTCAAAGGAAATTTGAAGAAAACCGCGTAAACCGCGCACTTTTCTAACTTTCTACTATTTTTTCTTCATCCGCTCTTTCCCTTTCTCTCTGTCTCTCTTGCCTCCTCACTCTCTCCCTTCCCTTGTGTTGCGCTCTCTCTCTCACTCCCCCCCCCCCCCACTCCCAATCTCTCTATCTTGTGTTTTTGTGAAGCGTCAGCGTGTGTGTCAGGGGGCGTGGCCTGGTTAACGACCACCTTTTACTCAGCAGGGGACAGCGTCTTCAAGGGCCTGGCTGCGTTTTAAATCAAACACACGGGCCCGTTAAACACTCTCACACAAGGCCACCTTAATGAGCTGCTCTTAACACTAGCTACTCGGCTAGCAAGCTACGACGCGCTGCAAACTACGGGCTGGCTGTAGCTCACTTGACTTGAGTGGAGGGTTCAAGACTGAGAGGTTGGTGGTTTGAATACCAGCCCCGACAGTCTACATGCCAGACTGTCCTTGGACAAGACACGTGGGCATGTGGGACTGAATGATGTAATACGCTATCGGCCCAGCATTAAACGTTCCAAGATTTGAGAGCATTCGGTGGAGTGCGACAGAGATCTTGAATTATGTTTTTTCCAGCCCATTCAGGCTGTTTTTTCCCAGGCTTTATTCATTAGGGTTACAATACGTTGGTGGCGATATTCGAACCACCGACTCACCGCGCCATTGAGGCATATGCATGCCTTCCAGCGCTCTGCCTAACCGACTGAGCTACTGGGCAGCACATATATCTTGAATTATTAAATACAGTTGCTTGCAAAAGTATTTCTAGTTTTTAAGGTAGGTTTTTACGTTTTTGCTTATGTTTATTTATTTATTTTAATTACACCTTAGGTGGCACGATGGGCGCAGTGCTTAGCAATGCTGCCTCAAGGCGAGAAGGTCCTGGGTTCAGATCCCAACCCGGACAGGTCCCTTCTGTGTGGAGTTTACATGTTCTCCCTGTGTCTGCGTGGGTTTCCTCCGGGCACTCCGGTTTCCCCCACCACCAAAAACATGCTCTAGTTAACCTGCTCCACTCAGTGCCCTTGGCCAAGTCACTGGCTCACAATTTGGAGTTGCGCACATAGTTGCCCACCGCACCTCAGGGATGGGTTAGATGCAGAGGAATAATTTCACTGTACCTGTATGTATGTGTGACAAAATAAAGTATCTTAATCTAACAAAATATATATTATTATTAAATAAAGGTTGTATGTTATGGCTCTGCACAAAAAAATATAACATGGCAACTTGCAGTGAGAAAATAATATGTTAGAATATAATTTTTAAGAAATAAAAACATAAAATGGCCTAAAGGGTTCTGGTGCAACCAATTTCCTTCTGAAGTCACATCATTAGTGAAATAAAGTCCACCTGTGTGCAATCTAAGGGTCATGTGATCTGTCAGTATAAACACCTGTTCTGCAAACCCTCAAACAACCCATTTTGATTCCAGGTAGTGAGGCAACAAAACATGAAATCTACCAATCTGGGCTTGAAAACGAAATAATTGTTTAAAAAGTTCAGTTCGGAATGGTTCAGGCAGGCCCATGTTTAACGTTTTCGTTCTTGGAATCATTCCGCCACCAAAATATACTCCAAAAATTATTTCGTTCTTAAAGTTCCTTATATTGTGCAATGTTGTATTAACATGATAACCAGGTTTAAAACACCATGACATTCGCTTCCTTGACTGTCCACAAGATGGACCCCCAGATGCCTGGGGCTTGACGACTGCCAGTGAAAGTTGGATGGATGCACAACCAGAAATAGTCTCCCAAACATAGAATATGTTAAAATAAATAGAGAACAGAAAAAATGGTTTTGTGGATTCCATAATGTTTCATAAGAAATCTTCTTTTGTTTCCATTTCCGCTCTTCGTAAAATTCAGTTCGTTTTCGGTTTTCATTTTCGTTCCTTGAACCGGTTCAGAGAACCTGCTACCAATACTTTTGAAAGCCACTGTAGATTTGGAAGGAGTGGCCAGGTCGTGACCTCTCCAGACTTCTCACCTGGTGTGTTCATAGTACTGAGAGCGGACCTTCTCACCTGGTTCTTTGACCACATAGAGGATAGAAGTTCCGGTGCTCGTGTGTTCGTAGTACTGGAAGCGGACCACGCAGTCGTCCTCGTCCTTGTAGGTGCAGTTTACGGCGTTCTGGGTGCTCGTCTCGTCCTGGTCGTGTAGAACTGGACAGAAAATCAACACTTTCATCATTATATTTCACTGTCTTTGCTTGTGGCAAACTGTGCACCAACATGACTCATCCTTCTCCAGAGGGTGTGATGCCATTGTTCTGTTTAGGGTTGTTAGTTATGTGGGCAAAGGCCAATCAGAAGGCTAATGCTGTCTGGTTAACACTTGCTAGGTTAAGGCTAGTCTACATGCACGTGTCGTGCCGTTGATATGATTGGCCAACACCAAAAATGGTTGGGCGTAAAGACATCGGAGGTAGCGGCAACTGAGGGAAGTGAGTTAGAGTCTTGTGCTGGAGTCTTGGTTGCCACTAGGCAACTGCTGACTGTCAATTGGCTGATCTGAGAATCTGAATAAGTATCAATGATGTCTCCAGTCAGGACTGCTCAAAGGAACGGTGAGCAGTCCAATCTTGATTGTATTGGGTTTGAACGAGAGGAACGAGATTGAGAGACGTCAGGCTTGGAAGCCTGCTTCGCTGTGTGTGTTTATGTGGGTGGATGTATGTGCAGCGGGATTTGCGAGATCTCTGAGGGTGCGTCTCTATATATTTCTTTTATATTCTCGATATGGACCAAGTTCATTTTGATTTAAATTGAGGTGCGTATCAACAGTGCACATTTGATGCAAGTGTCAACCTTCGGTCGTGTCCACAAACTCTCAAATGCGGGTGTGTGATGCGCGCACGCCGGTGTGCGGAGCCCGCATGAGCGTGGCGTGGCTGACACCCGAGACCGATCCTCTAGCATTAACAATTACAAACTCCTCCCGCAGACGCACAAGTGACGTAATCGCTCAATCCTAATTGAACGTGTTAGGTGGTATTTGTTATGGCACGAGCCATACATGGACGGCACAGACTGGACGACATCGTCCACACGCCGCACACCTGCTGCTGGTCAACTCATCCCATCATGGAACGGGATTGGATCATCGCCCCCTTATAAGGAAGACGTTGCCCTGGGTGTGATGCGGCGGGATAAAATTCCCTTGGTAGGTACTTGACCAAGGTGAACCGTTATCGTACTGTACTGTACCTGCAAGGACGACTCTGTTTACCTACCATGTATGCTGGTGCCGACTCAACTCTCTCCCCCTCTGTGTTCCACCTCACCTGGTTTGTCTCCCTCGCTCCCAAAGTTTGAGTATCATCGTCTACGTCTCACTTCTACGAAAATTCCAGCCTCAACGACGGGGGACACTCGTGCTACGTCATCGCATCAGAGATTCTTCTTAGATAGTCATGTTTGTACGTTTCATATAATACTTACCTTGAGTTGCGCAGTATTGGCGCAAGAGCAGGGGCGAGAGCGCAAAGACCGTGTGTGCTGAGGGAGGAGTTAGAAAAAAAAACCTTTTCTGGCTGGGGGTGTCTCGCGGTCCAGTACCGGGTCGGGACCCCATGGTTGGGGACCCCTGCTCTAGTGCCTTCAGCAAAAGCGACAAGCTTCCCAACTAGAGCCAGAGAGGGATCAAGAAACAGAGTGGGACCCAGCTGTTCTACAGCTGGGTCCAATCTGTAGGTGCTCTACAGATGGGACTGTATTAGACCTTGTATGTTCTGGTAGGTTCTGGACTCACCCAGTTGGTCCACCAGTTGGATCTCGTCTCTACAGATGTGACTGCAGGTGTTGTCCTCCAGAAGTTTCCCTCTCTTGAAATGTTTGCACTCCACACAGTCCCTGGAAAGAAATTATTCTGTTAGGTCTATGTTGGAGGTGGGCCTCTATTACTGTCTATTACTACCACTTATTACAAATTCATCCACTTTTGTCCACTATGATCACTTTACACAGGGAAATATACAGACACAGGAAGTGCGTTACACCCGGTGGGACAAATGCAATTTCAGAAAAACTTGTCTATACGCTGTACAGTATATTCCTTGAGAGAACTGTTGAATCCTACAGAAAGCTTGGCTCTACAAAATGTCTTTAAATTTTTGATGCTTCTGTCGCACTATGGGGAGACCACTCGCCTCGCAAGCCAAACCAAACCCATCGTCCACGCTTCGCTTGTATGTACGTTTGGGTCTGGAGTCAAGGGGATCAGAAATGGGTGTGGCGGTGGGGTGGATGACTTTGAGTTTTAAAATTATTTTAAAACTCAAAGTCATCCAATCACAGCACAGTAGGCGTGACAAGTGACTGAGTAGGAAGCATCTCGTCTCGCAAAGAGCCCGCCTCAAAACGGCTCTGATTGGTCAGCGGAAACGGAGCCGGGGGAACAGATCTCTTGATCAAATGGACTCGCCAGGCTAGGAGACGACTGCATTAGCCTGGCGAGCCGGAACCAACGCATTGTCCACACATCACACACGCATGCATTGGATCCCGTACCAGGGTAAAAAAAAAAAAATGTGTCAATCAAAACATGTTATCCAGTCACAGCGCAGTAGGTGGGACAAGCGGCGTGCAGGTGTGACAACCAAACTCCCGCCACGTCCGCGCTGATTGGTCGATTGACTCCGTACCGATGGCGAACCTGATTTTCCCAGTGCAAGCATCTAGCGATGTGCTATGCGTGGACGATGCGTTGGTTCTGGCTCACCAGGTCTAGTTAAATATTCATACTTCTTGATGGTACAGGCGTCAGGGCAGGTAGGACACTTGTCACAGGTAGGTCCGTAGGCGCCGGGCTGCGTGCACTCACACACTCCGCACACGCACTGTCCTCGTCCGCTGCACAGCAAACCCACCGACGACATGCACGGGTCCGTCCGCCGCGAGCAGTTACAGTTTGCCCCCTGCCAGTCGGGGGCGCACTGGCAGAACCCGCAGTGACACGTCCCGTGACCTGGAGGTACAGGTAGACCCATCAATCAATCAGTAGCCCCGATGACATGATACCAAAAAGCCTAAATGTAATTCGCTTATAGGTGGATCCGCTTTAAAATGTATACACCTCCAGATCTGCTTCAGGTGGATTGGAATACATTTTGAAGCGGAATACACTCAACCATATCACTCCGGTCCGCGGCGTGGGAGGCCGGACGCTTTAGGGGTACGGGCTGAAGCCCGCTCCACGATCGAAGGGCGAGGGGGGCACATGGATGCAGCAGAACGGCCACCATCCAGAGCCTTCCCTCCCATGAGAGGCTATGGCATCGGCAGGCGGCGCACAACGGGTCACTGGCCGGAGAAGGGGGGTCCGCAGAGTCGGGGTCTGCGCCCGACTCTGTGGGCACTACCTGCCGCGACAAAGAAGTGTTCAGTCTATTCCGATCCAAAATACTCTGACCATGTAAACACGGCGTAAATATGGATCCGATTTGTATGTGTCCATGTATACAGGTGAAGTGGATTATATTTGATATTTGATTGATGATTGTTGAATTTTAATATATATATTTTTTTTAATGTTTACGGCGTGACTCTAGTTTCCAAAATCTCGGTCCTTGTTGTTGAGTGCACCACTAAGGAGTAGGGGATAGGGAATGATTTATATGTATTTAGATATATTTATGAGTATGACCATGTTGCAGTCTGTTTATTTGATATGTTCATATATTTATTCAGATAGTAAACTAATAATCACATGAAATCCTGACGCACTTTGGGAGGTTTTGGTCGGTCATGATGGAGGCAGGCTCAGAGAGAATAACATTAACAGTATCTGCTTCAGTGTGTTCTAAGGATGGTCTGTGGTTCCTGTGTTTAGACTACAATTTACCGTCTGTTTTAAACTCCAAGGGTGACGTGTGTGTGTGTTGGGTGTTGGAGTGTGTCAGTGTGGTTTGTGTGGATGTGTCTAGTGTGTTGTGTTTAAGATTTGTGTCAACACATATTTGTGCGATGTGTGTGAATGTGTCTAGCGTGTGTGTGGGCGTGGATGTTGGGTGTGTGTCACTCTGGTCTGTGTGTGTGTGTGTGTGTGTGTGTGTGTGTGATGTAAAGTTGTGTTACTTCCAGGAGTCTTGATTTAAACCTATGCCGTGTTGGGTGAACAGATGACCGAGGCCAAATTCCATGCTGTGTGCTCGCACAAGTTGGCAATGAAGTGATTGTGATTCTTATTAAAATATGTATACACTAGCATACTATGTTAGTATGGGGGAGTGAGTATAGTATACCAGACTATGTTAGTATGTTAGAGCTGCTGGAGCCCAGAGGACAAGTAGCTCCAGGGTGGGGGAGCTACTACGTTAGTATGTTAGAGCCCCCTCCCCCTCTGCATTAAGAGGCTGTGGCTCAGTCTGTAAATTCGAAAATTCCAATGACCGTTGAAGACCAAACGGTTGGCGGTTCAAATCCCATCCCCCACTGTGTGAATGTGTGATTGTGAGGTCACAGTCAGCAGTAGAAAGATCTCTCTCTCTCTCGGAGCGCTAATGTCAGACAGCTGACATGCTACACACACACAGCATTTTGACCAAACATGGAGTTATATTTAGTGGATACCACTCAGCCCTGAGACATTTCATCATAGCAGGACCAGACTACAGATAACTACACGTACACACACACACACACACACACAGTCCGATAACTACACACACACACAGTCAGATAACTACACGTACACACACAACACACACACACACAGAGTCAGATAACTACACATACACACACACAAACATACACAGTCAGATAACTACACATACACACACACAAACACACACACTCTTACGCACACAATCTCTCACACACACACACACACATTTTTACTTGAATCACTTTTGTAAAAAAAAAATGTTTTGGCGCAAGCACCTTTTTCTCATTTTAATGACAGCTTTAGCATGAAAGAGGGATGAGAGAGTGGCAACTAGCAGACGTGCAGTACATGACCGT
>OMKY01240689.1:0-18113 GCA_900302395.1 Bregmaceros cantori | reverse complement strand
ATGTTGTCATGCTATCTTTTGGGTTGTCTTCCTCTGCTTCTCTTGCTGACCACTAGTCCTTCAAGGCAGAGTTTTGTCAGTCCTATTTTGGATCTCTTGATGTGTCCGTAGAGTTTAAGGGTTCTGCTTTTGATTATTGCCGTTATTGGTATGTGTGAGGTTAATCTGTGGAGTTCTTTTATTTCAATGTGGTCGAGAAGGCGGTGTCCTGTCATCCATCGCATGATGTGGTTTTGGAATGTTTCGATTGTACTGCTCAACTTTGTGGTCCAGTTTACACATTCAAGGCCGTATAATACTACTGGTAGGATGAATGTATTGATGTGGAGCGTTTTGATGTAAGGAGTTGTTTGTTTCTTCCAAAGGCTGCCCAGCCTAGCGCTATTCTATGTTTTACGGCTGCGGATCCGTCATTTGACGCTGACAATTTGTGGCCAAGGTACACAAATTCAGTGACTTGACGTACTGGCTTGTCGTAGATAGAGATATGGTGGGTTTGGTTGTTTTTGTCGGTTGTCATGCATTCTGTTTTGGATACATTAATTGAGAGGCCTACTTCAGTGCCGTGTTTTGCTAGGGAGCTTAGGAAGTTCTGTAGGTCGTTTTGAGAGGTGCTGATGGCGGCTATGTCGTCAGCATAGCTTAGATTGGATATAACGTGGCCTCCTATTGAGAATCCTGAGTTGCATTCACTATCTGCGTTAGGTATTAAATGAATGAATCCAGAATTTTAAAACGAGTAGTCCAATTGTCCCCCACTCCCAGCGATCTCCACAGCCAGTAGCAGTGACTTTATAGAGATTATACGCCGTCACCGTGCCGTATATTGAGCCACAGACCGTATGGGCTGAGCGGACATAGGAGCGGTGAGGGCACACTCACATGGGGCGCGACTAGTGCGCTGCAGACGATGCAATAATAACGCTAATAGGCTTTTTGTTTGTTTATTTACATATTTTGGACGATATGATCCCAAACCGCAATATTTTTTTTAGGGTCAATATCGTCCACATACAAGTACCAATATCATCCAACCCTAGTCTGCGCAAAGTTGTTTCTCGAGCTAAACAACCCTTCGGTGTCCAATACTCCATGGTTAGCTGTTGGGGACACACTTCCGGAGATTGACCTTGTGGGGAGTGAGTTCATGAGGTCATTGAGGTGTTTAGTGAACTGAATTGTTTGTGTTTAGGCAGAGCGAGAGAACCCCGGTCTGACCCAGGACATCATTATGAAAGTCCTTGAGAAGAAGAATGTTCATGTCAACTTCACAGAGTCCCTGCTACGCATGGCAACAGACGACGTGGAAGGTAGGCCTTGTGAAGTTAAAAGATGCATCTTAATTGTAATAAATTCTATTTAAATCCATAATATTATTATATTCTCGCCTACTTGTCTTTTCAATTACATTCACCCACCTTCACAACAAAGTAGTATATACCAAACAATCTCACACATTTTTTGCATGCCCTGAACTGGTTGAGTATGATTGCAAAATGGACAAATTCAAAAACGGTCACATATTGTTTAACATTCACAATTATACCCAAGCCAATTCAAAAGTTGTCAATGGAAAAACATCTTAAACGTAGGAAAAGGCATTGATATTTGACTCGGCAAAGTGGGAGGGACTCGCAGTACTGGGGAATGCGACACTATGTTTTGCTCTGACCACATAATCTGCATTGTGCATCTGCCAAAGTCATTGGTATTGAACCTTGTCCTTACCAAGGAATTCAACTCAAGAATTTGTAAATGTATTTCTTGAGTTTAAATATTGCACCAAAGCTCTACCTTTACATGGATTGTGGTCAAAATTTTGTCCCATTTTAATTTTCGCTTCATCAAATGACTATAGGAAAATTGGGCATATGTTCATCAAAAGATTCTTACATTTCGATGGTAGATGGATGCATTGGAAGGAGGAAGTTATTATGTCTGTTTTTATTGGCTCCAAAAGGCATCTCTCACCAACTGTGTCCCATTCCTGTGTAGAGTTCATGATCGATCGCCAGGAGCAGGAGTTTTTGGACCTGAACGAAAAGGCACGCGCCCTGAAGCACATTCTCAGCAAAATCCCTGACGAGATTAACGACAGAGTCCGCTTCCTGCAGACCATCAAGTGAGTGTTGTAAGGCAACTGGGACAGAAGTGGTGTCGAATTAGAGAGCTCATTGGGACATTGTCATTCCCAATTTAATTGTCCTAAGACCATTTAAGGTTATTGCTGCTTCTGTTCTTTTTTAAAAACTACATCATATGACTGGGATTGGTGTTGTCCTGAATATGTTTCTAAAGTTAAATTCCTTTGCTATTGCATCATTATTTTTTAGGGACCAAGCTTCAAAGGCACCTTTTAGTGTATATTTCCTTATGCATATAACTTTTAAACCGTACGCCCAATTTTGAAGTCTTGATATCCCTATAATCCTTGCGCCGAGCAGAATCCAACGCATTCTCTGAAGTCTTGCCAACAGGAAGTCGATGTCTGCCATTTCGATTTTTTTTGTCAATACAATGCTTTTATTCCTACAAATTTGGGCAGATTTTCACAAAACCTCGTACACATGATCTGGGGACGCTGGACTGGGACTTTGCATATACAAGTTAAAGGGATTTGTCACACATTCGTTTCATCATGGCAGCCAATCAAACAGCGGAAAATTTGCATAACAGAAATTGTCTCATATCAACGGATTAATAAAGAAATTTTGCTGGCACATGTCATCAGTATCCCCTGCAAGGAATGTGCATCAAAACAGCTTGGCCCCATATTGCTGCTTGCAGTTATATTATTAGTATAATAATAATAATAATAATAATAATAATAATAATAATAATACCTGCGCCGGGGCACAGCCCGCAGAGCAGGTTATGTTTTCACCCACGTTGGTTTGTCCACTCGATAACTGAAAAAGTTGAGCACAGATCTGGATGAAATTTTTGAAAATGACGAAAGAAAGAAGTGATTAAATTTTGGTGCATTTCTCTCTTCATGCTCTGCATGAAAAGTGATATATAAATAAAGTTTGTGCGCAGAGCCAGAGTTGCAGAACACACGCACGCCGGCCCGTTCTGGGCAGAGTACCATATAAAGAAGATTAATTCTACTTCTGGAAAAAAAGGATTTTACTGCTATGAACATCAGAAAACATCAGAATAGTTGACTTATATGGAAGACCAAAACTGCCCTGAGACAATGGCTGTGTCCGAAATCGCTCCCTAACCCCTAGCCCCTAGCCACTGGATAGGGCACTGACTATATAGTCCACTCAATCTCAGCGACGAGATTTTTCACTAGAATCGACACTGTTGACTTATGTCACCGCTGTAGCATAGTGACGTCATTGCCTGTCGGCATTGGCCGTAGCATTTGCATGTTTTTTTTAATAATAAATGTATACTTCATCACAGAAAATAAATTGTACTCACATTTATAATTATTTGCCGTCGTCGGTTGCTGTTGTTGCGTCCTGTCGCCGTCCTCCATTGTTTTTGTTTTGGAGCGCGGGTCGTCTTCTTCTACGTTTTAATTAGTGTAATGCGTCTCGCAATGCATTATGGGTTACATTTCTCCGTCTAGGGTACATCTGATGCTCACTACATTTCGCGGTGCATTGTGGGATACTTTCAGTGCCCAATATGGGGCACATGGAGAATTCGGACACCCCTACAAAATGGCGTGCGCCCCATATAGTGCCCTATATGGGGGTTAGGGGGCGATTTCGGACACAGCCAATGTCATCTATTGTATTGCGCAGACAAAAAAGTGTGATGCTACTTCCTGCTATTCCGACCTCTGAACTCTAATTTTATCTTTGTGGTTGATGAGAGTCGTATATTGACGACATGATGTGACATAAATGCACAGTAAAAGCTTTCAAAGATGACTTGGGCGATCATAATTAGAAATTGAAACTGCAACTAGAATAAATAAAAAAGAAGACAAATCGTTTCTAGAAATGGTTTATTTTTATTCATGAATGTTTTTTTTAATTGTTATTATTGTTTTTGGTGAGTTACTGCCTGCATCTATTGCTTTGTTCCCCTCCTGCTAAACTGACAAAATATATTTTTTTGGTGATGAAAAAGCATCTACTTTGTGTTTGTGTCTTGTGTTCCAGAGACATAGCCAGCGCCATCAAAGAACTGCTGGACACAGTCAACAATGTCATCAAGAAATATCAATACCAAAACCGAAGGGTGAGGAGTGCAAGGACCTGATGGAAAATGTGTTCCATCTAGGAATGTCAATGATTTAATCGATAACCAATGCACGCATTTATAATATTTAAATTATTTGCGTCATTTATAATTTGTAAACCAAACGATACACTTGAAAATTTGTAAAACTTGTTGAGCACTTGGTCTTTCAAGTTAAAAGTCACGCCTCGCATGGTACAGCACCATATTACATTGCAGGGCCAAGAAAGTCCAAAAAAGTTGATTAATAAAATTGATCAAATTAATGATAGTCAAATGGTTCACTAACCAAATTTTGACATTCCTAACTCCACCTTTTATAACATAGGTGTTTTTTTTCCTCCATGTTGTAATTTTTATTTTTATTTTTTTAACATACTGCTTGTGTGGTTCTCTAAAAGGCCTTGGAGCACCAGAAAAAGGAGTTTGTCAAGTACTCAAAGAGCTTCAGCGACACACTGAAGACCTACTTCAAGGACGGAAAGTGAGTACCTTGCCCTGAGCATAAGAACATGTTGGTAGGATACATTATTACTATTGTTATTGTTATCATCCTTATTACCATCGTTGTCATTGTTATTATTAATATGAGTGATGTCCAACAACCGGCGTTGCCTCCAAAAGTTTTGTTTGAGATGCTTGCATGAATGGATGGACATCGTCGGCCGTGGTACAGTCAAATTGCGTTCTTCATGGCTAATTCTTATCAAGCCTTTTAGAAAAATGTGAGGATGTACACTGGTCCTGCCACTGGCACTCCCCTGCCTAGATTTAATCTCAATTGTAGATTCTCGATAGAGGAACCAAAACTATGGAGAGAAGTCATTGATTGTGCAAAATCTTTTTGTAATTATTGTTTGTATGTCTAAAAAGTCTACTTGATTAGTGTACAATTCAATTGTAGTGCAAGAAAGTCAAAAAGAGGAGGTATGCCGGCTTCACTGGAAAGTGAAACTGACACAATGCGGAGTGCTCACCTGAGCTTGATTTGCCAATCTTAATCGCCAATAATCATGAGTTCCGATTTTGGATATATATTTGCTTAATAGCTTGGTATATAGCTGATCACAGTGAAAACACAATGTCAGGGTTACCATGAGGTCTTAAAATCATAGGTCTACAATTTAATTTACTCAAGTCTTAAATTACAATGTAGCTGTTGTTTCTACAGTCTGCTTGCGCAGACACTAATTGGCTTTGTTTGTCCACACTTTTCTATACTTTTCATGTGTTGGTCAATTTCGTTTCAGTGTATGCTACTGCTGATGGTCAAAAATTGATAGTATGGACAACATGTATTTTGTGAAATGGGTACATTTCCATAGGAATTTGCTCAAAACTACAGAGTTTTTTTTTTTTTTTTTGGGAGGGGGGACTTTATTCATAACTAATTTGTTGGCCAGAAGCAGGACCACGTCACCACAGTGATACTGTTATGTGCTATTTTTATCACTTAAAACCAGACTAACCCTACGTCCTCTCTGCTTCCACCTTCTCAGAGCCATCAACGTTTTCATCAGTGCAAACCGCCTCATCCATCAAACCAACTTGATCCTGCAAACTTTCAAAACGGTCGCCTAGCAAGCCCTCCTTACTGTCTTACCATCCTCGAACCCCCCTCAGTCAGAGCTATACAGGTCACGTGGTCCCGCCATGTGCAAATTAAACGGAGCCTAATATGAACTAATCAGGGACTTTGCCTGGCAAGAGAGCCCCCCCCCCCAACCCCTGCCTTCTGATGCGGAACCACATACTGTACATGAGTGAGCAGACTCTGGTTACCTGGCTGGATTCACCTTGCTATTCCTAATACCGACTTGTCTGAAAAAGAAAGCTGGGTAATTTTATTTCATTTTCTGGCTAAACTAAGTCAAATGACAACGAAAACTCTCTGCAACACCTGTAATCATATGATAATATTATATAGTGTCTATATATATATCAGCATTAAAATATGAAACTCATGTTTGTCTACAAAAAAACATTAGAATAGCTGTGGAAATGCACAACATTACTAGAATGGAACAAATCGGCTGCCTCTTTTGGGGATATATCTCCCCTTGGGGAGGCCTTTCAAGTTATACCCCCAGTGGACCCTGGCTGATGAAGCACTCATATCAATCACAAATTTATCCATGTTTTTAGCATATTCAAATATACAGAACTGCTGAACAGTATGGTGAACCGCTGGACTTCCATTTATTTTAATGTTGACTTTGTGAGTGGCGTCTGCTCTCAAAGACAATTATCACACTTTAAGTGCAATCACCCTCTCTGTCCAGTGTCCACTATACTACACCTCCATTGGTGCTGTCTCTCTACAGGGACAGTCCTGTCGTTACAGGGATCTAGTTGGTTCCAGCACACTGGGTTATCTTGCAGTACCAGTCCCCCGTTGGTCTCTATTAGGGATTCTGTTGTTTCACACTCGCCAACCTCAAAGAAACCCTCCCACCCAACCTCCCTACCCCACTCCGCCTCGGAGTCCTTAATGCTAGTGACTGGCCGTTTTAATCTAGAGACGAGGTGCGTGGCCAACCTTGAGGCAAATTAAATCGGTGGCCAAGACCCATTTGTGCATGTGCCTAAATTAGGAGCACAGTGCCCAGTTTTATGTTTGACAGTAAAAAAACAAAATGTAAAAAATGAATAATGCACAATCTTGTAAAGGTTTCTCAAAATCAATGCAGACCGCAAGCCTAAGTATTTTCAAGAGCATGGGCTGGGGCTTTATTGCGCCACTGAATAATTTCCACCAGAAAGGAGAGTGGCCATGCCGCCAATGACGTCTCTAGGTTTTCTTCAATATCCTGTGATGCGGGATCACAAAGATGTTTTTTTTTCTTTTCCCAAGCCTGGCGATGTGGAATCCAGGGGAGGTGAAGTGCCATGATTCGTTTTTCTTGCATTGTTTTTGTTTCATGTTTTTTTTCTTTTGCTTTAGGTTTTTTTTTTTTTTTTGTAATGGTTGTCTGGATAACTATTAGTATTGGTATGGGACGGGGCAGTGGTGGGGAACAGTGCTGAAATGTTGCATTGTTAAATGCCTGGTAATAGCTAGCACAAATGCCACTTCCTGATTCAACTACCACATTTTTTTGGGCTATAACCCGCACCTTAATCTGTTCCGAACGGCCTCCCCACCCAGGTATTAATTAGACACATATGTATACCCCACACCAAACTAATCTTGGAACCATGTATATCTTAGTTTGATGCTAAAATTTTTTTTTCTTTTGGGACATTCGACCAAATTGTTCGGATGTAATTCTGCTATTTACTTAGTTTGAGAAGGCTGAAGTTTGGCCTCACAAGACATAATTTAATTTACAACTCCTGCTATTCCACAATGCTTAAAAATATTTTTTTGGACGCAAGCGCCGTTTTTCCTTCTTTATTGAGAGAGATAGTGGCATGATTAAATCGTGAAATGAAGAGTCGGGGGTGGGGCATTGCATAAAGGGCAGAGAGGGGATTGGAACCCAAACACTCTCCAAAACTGAATGTCTCTCCCAATGTGTTAGTTATGAGACGTCTTTGTTATGATCGGCGCCTACTCCTGAGTGGCTCCTTAATGCCACACATGCACAGTAATACTAATAACCAAGTATGAACCAATCTTAGTAGGGTTAAAGGGTTTCCAAGCATTTACTAACATTAGGCTAGCTCACTCAATCCTTTCTTCTCAGTGTTTTTTTTCCCCACAACATCATCCTTCCACTGCCCGTAATATCCGCTGAGTCTAATGGGAAGAGCTCTCTGCGGAATAATGCACGACTTGCTTCTACAGTTTCCATGTAACCGATGATACACAAGACTCACAGTTTTTTACATTTGCGTTGTATGATGGTCTTTTGGTGTCTGCAGGCGTTTATGTAATGGATAGCAGTACAAATACTAGTGATTTAACCATACAGACGTAGCCTGGCGAGCCAGAACCAATGCATCTCCCACGCATCGCACATCGCTAGACGTTGCAATGCAACGTCTACTTGGCGGCGTGGACGACGATGTCGATTCTGGCTGGCCAGGCTAATACAGACGCAGTCCATGGATTTAGTGAAGCCTTAACATTCTCTACACAATACAATATGAATTAGAAATGTACTTTATTGAGGTGGTGCTACATTGAAGTATTTGATTGCTTTGGACAGCCGGTTGTTTAAATTTGAATTTGGAGCGTAATCACATGTAGCATTGTAGGCTGTGACTTATGGCATAGTGTTTGGGAGTACATTTGTCTAGTTGCATCCCGGTGACTGGTCAATGCCTTAACTAGTCATATATCTATACCTAGTTGGAATGTGGAATTAACAGGTCAATGTTGCAACATGCAACTTTTCATTTTTGATGTTTTCAGTCTCATGAATATAGTGAAAAAAATGTGAGCTATGCACGGACATTATCAAGCTTGGAAGCTGGTGACTAACAGTGCTTATAAATGCCCACCGGGAATAAACATACCAGTTTAAAAACATGAGATAAGATGGGTTATGTTTTTAATCAGCGCTGTTGTGTGTGTGTGTGTGTGATGTGTAGATGATGTAATGATGGGGCGCCTCCACGTGGAGGAGGGGGGGGGGGACTACGTCTGGATGCGTTCGACAAGAGGCCACCCTGGCTACTTGCCAAGCGTCATCCAGCTGGTTTTTGTACAGCGCTGTTGGCGACACCTAGGTCACTAATGGTTTCGTACCCAGCATGCCCTGCGGCACCGTTCACTACAATATGATGATACATAGGCATACATTGGTGACTTTCAAAACGATGCTAGGGCTGTAATTAGCTGCGCCGCAGGTTACGTTTTTGGTCGCGTTGCTTTGTCTGTTCCCAGGATAACTGAAAAAGTTATGCCCGGATCTTGATTAAATTTTGAAGAGTTGGAAATGACCAACGGAAGAATTGATTACATTTTGGTGCATTTAGCCTGTAAGTAATATAATCATACTTAATCTCCAACTTACCGATAGATCGTTGGGTGCTTAATGTGGTCACGTGACCAGACTTCTGTGTCGCGGGGGCTGCTGGGTAGTGTAGTTGGCATGTTCGCCGGTGGCGTCAATCGCAATCGTGCTACTCTACGAGCACTTGCATTGGTAATGGGTTGCCAACTTGCCACACATACTGCTAGCACTACTATTTTTTTGTACCACTAAGGCACAGGTTTGCAATCTCTGACTGCTAGTTAAATGTGCACATGAAGGCATATGTAGTAATGTTGTGTTGGGTCGTGACCATGGTTGGGAAGGGTACCTTTTAAAAAAATAGTAAAATAAAAGTTGCACAGTACAATTGGAAACAGTAATGTAGTTACATCAACACAGTCTATAAGTTACTTAAGGGATTACATTGCATCAGAGGTCTGAATACAGGTCTTAATTCTAGTCAAAAAAATACTGCACAAATTCCAGTGATTTTCAATTTCTTTATTTCAGGGTTTCGTTCAATGGTGTTTATTAATTTCACTCTATTGCACAGTACAATTGGAAACAGTAATGTAGTTACATCAACACAGTCTATAAGTTACTTAAGGGATTACATTGCATCAGAGGTCTGAATACAGGTCTTAATTCTAGTCAAAAAAATACTGCACAAATTCCAGTGATTTTCAATTTCTTTATTTCAGGGTTTCGTTCAATGGTGTTTATTAATTTCACTCTATGAATGTCAAACTAAAATGTGTTTTGCTGTAGGCTCATTTACAAGTTACAATAGCCTCGGTTTGAAATGCCTTTTCACAGAGGAATGATCATTAAAGTGAATGCAATCGCCTATTTGAGGAATACTGTAATATGGTATTGATGTAGATTACAAAAGTTATAATTACAATTATAAGGGTGTGCTGTTATTTATTGTGATTGGATTTCTGTAATCAGATTACATGTAGTGTGCCGCCATGATTCAGAGGATCTGCAGGTTGTGTATCTCGATGTCCCCTTGGAAGGAGTACTGGCAGCAAGTCACACCCATGATGGGGAAGTGTTTCACACATGTCTCGCCTACATTGATGACGAAATGGTCCTGTCCGGCGAGAGTGATGGTTACCTGAGGAGACACAAAGATGTGATTAAATTCAAGGCTTATGACCCTAGGTGAGGATGGGGCAGAAGATTTCCATGGATCCATGCAGCGGTCGCATTAAGCCCTAATTATGCCTTATTGGGACGGATGATGAAATGTGCCAGTCCAATCCAGCCGTTGCTCCCGGTGCTTGTGTGTATACCTCCGTCCGTATTCGGATGTACATAAGAAATCCCTTAGAGTGCGCTGCTGAGTCGTGACAGTTAAAGCATGCAACACGCTCGTGACTCCGTACTGCCCCCACGCGTTTCTTATGATATTGCTCCGCCGCGCCTGGAGCTCACAGATTGCTAAATTCTTGACCTACGGACAAACTGACGAATTAAACTGTTATGTTATTTGTTTTAAATAACACATCGTTGGATGACTTGCAGAACTGTCTTTAATAACTAACTTGTCATAAACGTTTCTACAACCTGCTTGCATGGGTGTGTCCATCTCTCGCGTCGTACCAGAAAACAAGAAACAGAAAATAAGGTTCCTACTGATCTGTGGACTATACTACCACCATGTGGTCAAACACTATCATTACAGAAACTACCTACGGGACTGGATGAAACCGTCTGTTTCCGTTTTAACGGAGAGTATAAATGGGCCTTACTGTGGACGCCGCACCAATCCGTCACTCGATCCCCTGCTCCATTGTTCCCTCATTCATCAACTTGATGCAGCACATCTTTCCCGACAAGTCGATGGAACCTAAACCTTTTCTGGCTGACAACCATGGTCTCAGACTTGGAGGTGCTGATCACCATCCCAGCCACTTCACGCGTGTGAAGTGACGCTGATGAAAGCCAACAGAACCACGTCAACTGCAAAAATCAATGATCTGATCCTGCGGTTACGAAACCTGAATGCCTCCTAGAAATTCTGTCCATAAAAATTATGAACAGAAACTCTGACATAGGACAGCCCTGTCCAACCCTTACTGGATGTGGAAACGCGTTCGACTGGTGGCAGTGCCCACCAGTCACTGGTCATACATGGAACCGATGGTCCGAATTAATCTCTGACTACCCCTCACAAGACCGCCCGAGGAACATGGCCGAATCCTTTCTCCACATCTACAAAACACCGGTGGACTAACTGGGCAACCTCCCGCCTAGTTAATTTTTATTGTATTCCTGCAGCTGTCGAATGCCAACCCACCTTAAAGGAAAACGCTACCAAAAATCCACACTGAAATATGTTGTTGGCTAATCTTAGCTGAGTCGGTGCGATCTTGTGTTCGTGCATGCTCCCACTCTGTGCACACGTACTGTGTCCTTTGTTAGTGTATGTTACCAGATACGGTGAATATAGCAGCAACTCATTACTTACAAAATGTTTCTATTTAAATCTGCTATGTGCGTTGTTTGTTGCGCAACCAAAGTACACAAAATAAAGCAACAATGCTGCAACAATAATGCAACAATTGGACATCACAGATTTCTGCTGCCCACAGACACCCGGGTGAATTATAGCAACTTTGCTAAGCCTGTCTTGTACAACCATCTTCTTATATCGCATATCTGATCCCACGGGATGTAAGGCGTGGCACAAATAAAATGTATTTAATGTATTTATTATCTCATGCTGAAATGTTTAATGGCACTACTGTCTGTCCTAAAATAAAATGAATTAATTAATTCATATAGAGAAACGGCTATATCAATAATTTATTGCAAGTTGGTAACTTTTAATTATGTCAACAATGTACAAAACATCTATATCACCTGGAACCTCTCTCCCACTCTGAATGCGGAGCAGGGCACCATCTGCTGTACAATAGGTTGTCCTGCCTTGCGGCTGAGTAGCACCATGCTTTGGCTGCTTGGTGTAGACATCAGCTCCAGAGCCGAGTCGACACCGTCTCCAATGATCAGAGTGAACCTGGAGGACACAGCATTTTTTATTCAAACTATCTGTGTCTGTACATAGACATTTAAACAAGCCATATTGTACCAATTTGAAGGACTAGTCCATATTTGACAGCACCACAAACGTCCTACAGAAAACATATGTACTGCCAAAGACGGCAAAAAAACATATTTTGGAATGTATAACAATCACAATTTTTGCCAGCAAGTACAGAAATACTTATTTTTTCATTTTTTCTTTTTTTTTCGTTATAAGTTGTTGTGTTCAGATGTAATTCATGGAGACTGTTTTGTTTGAGTGCAAATGTCTTTGTGTTAAAATGATTGGTGTTGAAATATGTGCTATACCATTTAGTCATTTATTCGCCCTAAGCAGAGTTTTACAAAGACCTTTATGAATGGGTGGACATGGATGTGCCAGGTGCGAAAGTCTGTATTTTGTTACTCACTAGACCCAACAGGGGGCGATGTTGCGCCAAAATGTACACGCTGTACAACTTGTAAAGAATGCTGCCATTTTCTTGCATTTTAAACAAAAGATACAATGACATGATATGTGACAATGGCATTCCCGACCATTACATTCTAATCAGTATGTAATTAGGGGATTTTCTGTGGTTTTGGAAATGTGGGAATTGGGCGACGAGCCGACGTGCTGTATTCCTAAAAATTTGGGGATCTCTGCGAAAGCTTTTTCACTTTACTACTCTTCTTCCTTGATTTTCATTGATGGGAAAACTTCAGCGTTTTGACTGTCCACGTGATTCCCAGAATGAGACTCCAAATAAGTGTTAGGGCTGTTGCACGGTGGCCCCACGGCTTGGCGGCGGCGGCAGCCATGTTGGTGGTCAGATCACGGTCAGGCAAACAGGCAGCGAGCGATATTACACCTGTCTCGCCATCTGTCTAGTCTATCTGTATCTCTATCTATCAATCTGTGAAAACCATATGACCAGTGTGTCTGTGTGTGTGTGTGTGTGTGTGTGTGTGTGTGTGTGTGTGTGAATCAATCACCATCCAGGGCCTCCATGTTTCACAACTCCACTGAACACCAGTCTGTTGCGTTCAGTTAGCCGCGTGTAGTGTTTGAGCACCAGGTTCTGGGCTTCTCCGCCCTCTCCGCCGGATGGACTGCACTCACAAAGATGTTCAGACAGGACAAAGAACACAGGTAAGACCGATCATTGGAACAAGGCTTAAAAGATCTATCTATAAACATGTCCGAGACAGAATGCCTTACAACGTCATAAAAGCCAATACATACTGCCAGTAGGCCTGTGCAAAAGTTGATTTGAAATTTATTTTTTTTTGTTTTGAAATATTTTAATGATGTAAATCGTAGAATCGGATTGTATTAATGTTGTAGTAACTGATTTAATGCAGCAGAAATATTTAATACAATTCATGAAATCATAGTAATGACAATAATGAAAAGTATAAATCATTGTAATGGAAATAAAGATAAGTATAATTATATTATTTGCATGCCCAATAGTGAGGTCTTTGTACTTAATTCCCAAAAGGGTCACAGTTTGCAAAATTTGAAATAAAAAAGATAGTTGGAGTGGATTTGCTAATATGTCATGAGCGACCACACTTACGTGATATTGAAGTCAGTAAGTTGGACTTTCCCCTGGACGGTGTGGAAGTTGTACTTGGGGTGCATCTTGCGGTTCGGGAACACCTGCCGAGTGCCATCCGGCAGTGCGATCAGGAACGCAGACTCAGAAATGAACTGGATAGTCAACTGTGGAGAGAGAGGAGCGGAGTGAGAGGATGGTGGATGGGGGATTAGTCTGGCGAGCCAGAACGAATGCATCGTCCATCGCTAGATGTGGGCCTAAACCACTGCACCACAGGGCCAGCCCCACACTCCCCATTTAATCATTTTACACAAGCCATCCCATATAATCGTCTGCCTCGGATTTAAGAGTGAATGCAGCCAATATATTGGTCCAGAGGAATGCATGAACAGACCTGTCTGTTTTGCGTGTGCCGTCCCTGTCGCACCTTTGTGTTAATGTGATAATTTTTGAACGGATGGTTGGATGTGTCACAGATTCGGCGTGTCAATGCCCTAGGGTTCGTTCATGAACTGATGGAGACAGACACTTTCAAGATGGCTAAATTCAAGATGGCTGAATTTTTGCTTGGCCCATAAGTACCATAGCTCTGTTTTCTGGGATATACCTTTAGCAGACAACTGCATTGACCTAGTTTTGATTGTATTTGCTGGGATTTAATAATATTTACGCGTGGGGTGGATCAAGGGTAATTAGTGACAGAGCTAGCTATAGACGAGTTCGGGGGGTACTTCCGGTGTCTGAACGTCTTTGTCATTTCGTCCGATGTGTTTTTGGTTATTTTTCATCATGTATATTTTATTGTTATTTTTCACCATGTATATTTGATGGCAACACCCACCTACAGGGTTATTTAAAATGGATGGTGGTAACTTGCGGTGTGCTATTCCACACCCAAATGCTCTTGGGCGGATCTGTGACCCACAAACGCATGATTTAATAATCAGTGCAACTCGTTCCATTTTCCCATTCCTTTTGTAATTACTAGTAGAAGCAGCCAGAACATGTGATCACTCGGTGAGTAAGTTTAAGTCGTATTTTGACTGTAATTCATCAATATTTATACAAAATTATAAACGGAGCGAGTGGGGTGGTGTGTTTACTGGTCACAGACGACATCTGGTGGTCGGATTTTGAACTGGCGTGCGTTTTGTGTGTTTTGTTTGCTTGGTTCCTGGGTCAAGTACTAGAGTTGCCATAGGCTACCATTAGGCGCCGGAAGTGTGTTTCCTCCCGACGGGACAAAATGCCAGCCCCCTGTATTTCGCGGGTAAAGTCGTCTATAGCAAGCACATAACGGTGTGTGCTTTGAGCAAATAATTCACCCACTTTGCTCCGCGCCGACACCCTACACAGGCAGCTTTACAGACGCCCTGAGTGCTTTTCATTTGGGAGGGATGTCAGATGGCAGCGGCCCACTTTTCACGAGGACTACAGTTACTATTTTTAAACGCCATTACTGTAATCTGATTACAAATCATCCATGTTTTAAAAATGGGTCTGTGAGTGTGTGTGTCCCTCACCGTGAACGGTTCTTGTAATTTAAAGGGGAACGTTGCTCCCTTGATCTGTTCATCAAAACGGTCAGTTGAGTTTTGAAGGGGCGTGCCCGTCCCGGAGTTGTAGATGATGAGTCCTTCCCCGGATTCTTGTCCATACCACTGCACGCTCACGTGCAGTCCGATGTCGTTGCCCTGACGAATGTCCACTCGGAAGCTGAAAACAAAGCATAATAAATGAGAATTGCCGTAGATGATTTCCAAATCGATTTGAAATGGTTAATTTGGAACAAAATAAGGCTATGATTTTGATGAAGTCATTAAAGTGTGCTGATCGGTCGTTCGCTGCCTGCCACCCAATTAACTGAATGAGATATTCCTGGTGATATCCACATGTATGAAGCATATCCTGATAGTCCATATAGTTTATAGAGGTAGAGATGAATAATTTTTGAAATTTTAATTTAGTACCTTTTAAAAGTTACTAAGCTCTAACCATGATATGTGGCAGGGAGTATTCACCTTTAAATCCAACTTATAAAACCAGATGTTTTCAATCCATCAGATTTTGCACGTGAATGCGGGTTATTGTGGAAGTATTTTTAATTTATTGTGTTTTTTTCCCCCCATACCAGTTTGTAGCTCATTTCATGAAATGGGCTATATAGCTTCTCTGTGTATGTAAAGGAATGCTCTTATCAGCGAGCTAGACCATGCACTCCCTACCGTTTCTATAGAGACCAACAATTTCCCAGTGGGACTGACTTTCACACAATAGAGCTGTGTCTCAACACGTTTTATTGCTTCACCTGCCAGAGCTCTGTGCCTGTGGCTCTCTCAGGATTCGGCTCTACCTCACTTCCCCCCATCACGCAAGCTTTGATCGACCATCTTTGCTGCGTTGTGAATGGTTGACTTCTGTGATGTGATCAGAGATGGCAAGTAATGAAGTACAAATACTCAAGTACTGAACATTTTTCAAGTAATTAGTACTTTTAGAAGTAATTATTTCTCTGACGACTTTTTACTTCTACTCTTTACATTTTCAACACAATTATCACTACTTTCTACTCCTTACTTTCCGAAAACAGATTTGTTACTTTTTATAGACTTTATAAATATACTCCATTTTGTTTGCACAACAACTCCAATCTACAAGAACTATTAACATTATGTAATGCAGCCTAATTTTACTAACACAACCAGATAAGAAATTATTATTTCCTCACATAAGCGGCTAATATTTTGAGTCCTTTTTCATTTCAAAAATACTTTTGGGTTCATTTCAGAGCCTCTTCCTTTTATTTTCAAAAATACTTTTGAGTATATTTCAGAGCCTGTTCTTTTTATGTTGACTTAAGTAGATATTTGGATCTGTACTTGGAAATTTTACTCAAGTTGTTTTTGCACAAATGTATAATATATTTTTACTCTAGTAAGAAATCTGAGTACTTTTGCCATCTCTTGATGTGATGTAATGATTGTGTTGTCCAAAATTAAATCAAAGTGGTTTGTGACGCAGTTCTCTGCTCGCCTGACAGACTTTGGATTTCTTCTGTTATGATTTCTGAGTTTATGCGCAACAGACAGACAGAAGTAGCCCTTTGTGTATATAGAGATTTACAAAAGCCAGTTTGGCACAGCTCCTCAGCAGGTTAATGATGAACTGCTCACAGTGTCTGGCTGGATGTAAAACCTGGCAGGACATTTTCTATAGACCAGAGGTGCCCAATTCCAGTTCCAGTAAGTAAAAGTGATGCCACGTTTTGGACCCGTTCACTGCAACCCAGCTAATCCTAATTAGTGCAGCTGTTCAGCAAGATTGATCTGTGCATCAGTGACTACACTTATTTGCAGGGCACATGTAGAACAACATGTGCCCTGCAAATTAAAAAAAGAGCACATCATTTATTTCCTGTAACCAGAATTTGCCACGTCTGCTTTTGATTTGACTTTTCTTTGTACTTTATACAACTCGGAAAAACTCTGCATAGTGACTTTGCAACCATCTCTCTCGATCTCTCTTTGTCCTCGACCATTCGCATGGTGTCACGTAGCCTGCACCTTGTCCACTCTTGGATGTTATCTTCCCATCACATTCTCTGTCTTCCTCTCTTCCTTCCACCTGGCACTGTGCCTTGAAGCTCAACACTTTGCCATTGACTGGCAAAGGGCCAACCATTCATTCCAATGTTTTTCAATTCCAATTCTTTGCTTTTTGTTTCTTATTCAGTGTGAAAACTCACCGCTGAGGATGATCCCCTTTGAAAGGAACACCTTTGAAAGTGAGGGTCTGGCCCACACCAAATGTCTCATCTGAGCGTTTCACCAGTGCCTCCTCCTGGAGAAAAAAAGGTTTTATATATATATATATATTAGGGGTGCAACGGATCACGTTGATCCGAATTTCGGATCGGAACAGGGGGCACGGTTCGGATCATGCCTGATCCGCGGACTAGGCGCGTGTGTGTGCGTGCACGGCGCACACCGCTTCGCTGCGCTGCGCTCCAGTTTAAAACACGACGATACAGCCCCGTGTAGCAGAAACGCGAGTGTATGTGTGTATGTGTGTGTGTGTGTGCGCGCGAGCGTATGGCAGTGTGTTCTGTTTGATGGCACTCCGCCTGTCATAGCGAGCGTGTGTGTGTACGCGAGCGTGTTTGTGTGTACGCGAGCGTGTGTGTGTGTGTGTGTATACGCACACAAGTTTGTGTGCCCGTGTGTGCGTGCGCGCGCGGTCACCAGCTGTAGCGCGAGTATTTCAACACTATCTGTCTCTCTCTGTCGATCTCTCTGCTTCTCTCTCTCCCCCACTCTCTCTCCATGTCTCTCTCTCCTGCCCTCTCTCTCTCTCCCTGTCTCTCTCTCCCTGTCTATCTCTCTCCCCG
>OMKY01240680.1:0-12336 GCA_900302395.1 Bregmaceros cantori | reverse complement strand
TAATAATAATAATAATAATAATAATAATAATAATAATAATAATAATAATAATAATAAATATAGTGCAGAGAGAGTAAATAAATAAATATAACAGACACACACAGAGACACACCGCACTAATCTCCCTACTGCTAAATGCAAACTCACTAGTTCCATACAGCACACAAATGTGTGTGTCACCCCCCCCCCTTCAGTCCACAAAGGCACCCTTCCCCTTCCAATACACACTCACACACACACATACACACACACGTACACAACTGCAGTTGCATTAGAACTATTAGCCCATGCCCTTTCTGTTTCTTTTGTATCTTCAATGTCCTAAACTGTATGCCTCTTGCACCAGTTACCAAGATAAAAATCCTGTGTCGTGTCTCAAATGGCAGACTTGTGCACTTGGTCCAGTATTTTTAGTGTGTAGGGTGCTGTCCAGAGTTGTCTAATTCCAGTTCACTGAAAGTGGTCAGGATGATGGCCAAGAAATGGCCAGAATCCCAGTGCGCGACCAATGGACACTTGGCACACCAAACGGCCTGGCATGCTGCCTATGTAGCCAAAATGGAATGGCGATGACATGGCAGACGAGCGCAATCACTCACGTCTTATCTGCTAACGTGTTGTAGTCCCATTTGTACTCCACCCTACTGACGTCATGCAGAGTTCCGCGGAGCGCGGAGCGCGAAGTGTCACAGCGTAATTCCCGCAACGAGAGTGCACTATATTTTAGTGCACTTACTAAGAGTTACGGGTCGGCGGAGCAAGATTGACAAGAGGAGTGTATCGTCCATGAACCGCACATCGGAGACGCTGAGAGGAGAGTTGTCTGCAGATCACCCAGCTTCTGCACCTGCGCCGCATCACCAAACGGCCTGCCTCCATAAAGAGGATCATCTGGCCCCGGGTGGACGCAGTCACCAAGTCTTAGAACAGGTAAGTCCTGTCTGCCTAAGCAACGTTACAATTCATCCAATACAGGGCTTGAAAACGAAATTGTTTTTTTAACAGTTCTGCTCCGAACGGTTCAGGCACGCATATGTTTAACATTTTCGTTCTGGGAACCGTTTCGCCACCAAAATATCGTTCCTGAACCGGTTCGGAATGGAAGCATTTTGTTCGTTCTTAACGTTCCTTATATTGTGCAATGTTAAGTTTAGTTATAGTTTATACAACATATAATTGGTGGATTTTCAAACTTAAGCATAACTGTATTAACGCCACTACATTCACTTCCTTGTCGGTCCACAAGATGGAGCCCCAGATGCATGGGGCTTGACGAGTGACGGTGAATGGTATGGATGCACAACCGGAAAATGTTCAAATATATAGAGAACGGAAAAAAAATCATATTGTTCCGTTTCTGCTCTGGAACAATTGAAGAAATATTTTTTCGTTACCGTTTCCGCTCCCCATAAAATTCTGTAAAATTCTGTTTTTCGTTCCTAGAACCGGTTCAAAGCCCTGGTCCAATATGTAGACGATAGCTAACGAAGTCCCCATCACTGGAATTGGAGTTTGACTGGTCATCTGGAGATTCAATCTGGATTAAAACCACGCTTCCTCTATCTGCAGCTGATTCTGCCCCTGTGGACTCTGACAGTCAAGATGTTGAGATGAGTACCACGTCTGAAGACGAAGATTAGATAGTGACTGTTTAATGTACTTCCTTGGCCTTAAAGGCACAACTTACATTCTTATTGTTTAATCAATTAAAGAACAGGCGTTGAAACTCTCATCTGTCTACCTCTCTGGGTTCTTCAAATTACCTTAATAATTTGTAACACCAAGTATGCCATTTGAGACACAGCACCAATCTGCAGATATGGGCAGAGTAGCCATAACAATTACTTAAGTAAAAGTATGGTTACCTCAGCAAAATATTACTCAAGTAAAAAGTAGTCATTCAAATAGTTACTTGAGTACTTAAGTAGCAAAAGTACTGAGTTACTTTCAGTAAAAAAAAAAGAGAGAGACAGAGAGAGAGAGCGAGAGCGCCCCCGAGAAAGAGCGTGCCCGAGAGAGTGAAAGACCGAGAGAGAAAGACCACCCGAGAGAGAGAGAGAGATATGATGCAACATATGTTCATATGCTAATCATCATATCATATGCTAACAGTTCCCATCGGATGTCACTAAAGGCCAAGTTAATGTAGCGAGTAGCTAATTGCTGACATCTGAGTAAAAAGTATTTTTTCCAACTCAAATTTACTTGAGTAAAAGTGGAAAGTAACTTGTGAAAAATGTACTCCAAAAGTAAAAAAGTAAGTAAATGTAATGTGTTACTGCCATTCTCTGCCAATCTGTTTCTCTGTTATTGACAATGGAAGCCTGAATAAGTAAAAACAAAAAAACAAAGCAAAAAGAGAATCTTCATAGTGGAACGTGCAGAGAGCAAGTGGTGGTTATCAAAGCAGTGAAGCCCCGTCCTCCGCCCACTCCGCCTCACGCGTCACAGCTCACAAACCTGGCTTGGATTAGTTTTCCCTCAAGCATGGTCCCATCTACGATCAAATGCAGGTGTGTGTGTATGTGTGTGTGTAGGTGACTGTGTAGCGTGTGCACACATGCACAGATGTCTATAAATGACGATGACGACGGTGGTGATGATGAAGATGATGATGGTGTGTGTGCAGGGCTACAGATTACATGTAATTTTATGACAGTCATTTTATTACAAAAAATTTAATTGTAGTCCTTTTATAGAGCTCCACGAAAAGGATTGTATTTAAAAGTAAGTGAAATGTAATGGAATGTAATAATTTCGTTACTTTTAAAATGGGGTAGTGGGATTCCTTCTCAACACTGTGTGTTGTGTATAAGATTTCCCCCGTGGCATCCAGCAAATGCGACAAGCATCTCAACAAGAGCTGGAGAGAGATCAAGAGACCTGCCTCACTAAATGCAAAGGCCCAGTGTCTCAACCTCCGCATCCGCTGAGACTGTTGATACCCGAGGGTGTTTGCAACGTGTGTGTGTGTGTGTTTGTGTTTGTGTGTGTGGGTGTAGGAGAGTTCAAGTGTCTATGTGTGATCCCATGTAAACATGGATTGTGTGCCTGCATGTGAGTGTGTTTGTGTCTGTGTCTATGTTTGCGTGAGTGTTTCCACATCTGTACCTGGGTAATACTCCAGCGCGAGGGGACACTGTGAAAGCTATTTGTTGCTTGTGAAGCAGTCAAGCCCCCATGGGCGCTCCCACCCAGCCCTGTGGGGGCTCCCACAGACAGCCCCACTCACCCGCCTGTCCCACCACCCTCACCTGCCCCCCTGTCCCACCACCTTCATCTCCCCGACAGCGTAGAGGGGCCTCCCTGAATGAAGTCATATTGGCGCTCCAATAACACACTTCCAGCTTGGACAAATACAGCGGCCACGTCCATGTCTGCATATCTTGGTGTATTGATTTCCTCTTCCTTGATTCCGTCCCCCTCCCTGGAAAGGAAGCTGACGTAGATAGCGAATGAATGGATTAGTCACTTCAGTGATGGCTAATTTTAGCTAGATAATAGAGAGAAAGAATTAAAGAGCTATGGACCAAAATGTGCGCGCAGTGGCAGAGTGGTTATAGAGCGCCCCCCCAACAGACCACAGGTCGAGCAGTGCCATGGGTTCTAATCTCCCTCTCTGGGTTTTCTGCAATATCTACCCCCAACTCTTCATCCAGTTTCCGATTTAATCACGATCTCTCTCAATGAAGAATGAAAAACGGAGCTTGTCTGGTGTTCGAATCCTATTGGGAACACTTCTTTCGTCTTTTTTAATGCCCAAACTGCGTTTAGAAGGGGTAAGATTAGGGGTTAGGGTTAGCTTTAGGGGTTAGTTTTAGGGTTTAGGGTTAGGTTTAGGGGTTAGGTTTAGAGGTTAGGGTTGGGTTTAGGGGTTAGGTTTAGGCTTAGAGGTTAGGTTAGGGGTTAGGGCTAGCGCTAGCGTAGTGTTTTCGACCAAAAAATTTCAACGAAATAAGTTTCACACAATGCCGCGTGCATGCGCAGATGCATCCCTTCCCGAACAACCCTAGGATTTACAATATCATGCGAAGGAGACACAGTAATACAAGAGTTCATCAACCGTGAGGTGTCCATATTGTGTGAATTATGTCCATATGAAAAAAAGTGTACAATTTGTATTCAATACAACTTCCATTTACGAGTTGAGGGAAGTTGACTTATTGTGCCCGGTGCAACCCACCATTAATTCCAATGCACTCGGAATTAATGGCTCCACTACTGCACCTCTTCCCGCCAATTTTTTATTTTTTTTTTACTCTGCTACAATCGTCAAACTAGTTTTGGTGGAAACACACCATAGAGCAGACTTCTTCAAATTCAACAATTCATTCTTAGCACATTTGTTTCACTCCCTGAGTGCACACCCCATGCTCGCGACCGACTTGCTTGTGTACAAACCCCTCTGCATTCATCTAAATAAGAAACATCTGTTCCCTTAAATTCATCCCTTATTTGTCACCAGTTGCCTCTGCCAGACAGAAATTGGAACAGGAGATGGGCTTAGATTTGTTGGCTGAACACTTCTGTATGGAAGGCAGAGAACGCCTTTATCTGGAATTATATAATTTCTGTCGCAGGGAACATGCTTGTATCGAGGGGCGGGGTTAGCCTGGCGAGCCAGAACCAATGTGGACGATGCATTGGTTCTGGCTCGCCAGGCTAGGGCGGGGTCGGCCTGAAGGGGTGGACCTGGGACCCCATCTAAGAATCACAGAATGAATTCTTACAATCTCACACACTGTATTTTATCTCAGGGCCCGTTAGCAACGCCCGCCGGCAGTGTAATGTAATGCATTCGGGGTCTAGCTTGGTTATTTGTAGCAATATTATGTCATCATTAGGCATAGTTCTCTACACAAGCCCCTCCATGCAGGGCAAAAATATAGCCTGTTGAAAAATGTACTTGCAGGAGAGACAAATTATTCTAATCACTGTACCCACTGCCCAGGGCCAACAACAGTGCTCGCTGGCTACACCCCCACACACCCCACCCCCCGCAAAATTAAAAAAATTAATAACACCAAATCTGGCACGTTTGTACAATTATGACCTCCCTAAAACAATTAAGACGGGGCATACTGGCAATACAAATTAAAATGGGATTTTGGTCCGCACGTTAAATAGGTTAAAACAGGCTACTAAAATTGCAATTTCTTAAGGGGATTCCATAGGGTTTTTTTCTGAGTCCACACACGCCCACATGAGGCGAAAACCAATACGGAAGTAAGTTTCAACCACGGGCTCTAGCGTGGCGTCCATTTTTATATACGGTCTATGGGGCAAACCAATACAGCCAGACAAATATTACGGACGAAACAAAAATTTGGCCAACTTGAATCCACCCAATTGTATTGTTTTGTCTTGTCTGAAATGTCCGCTCTGTGGTGAGTCAAAGACACATTCCACGCTTGTGGACAATAAAGATCTATTATTATTATTATTAGTAGTAGTAGCACCGACTGAAGGATCCTGTCACTTATCTGCAGTTAAATATTTTGTGGAAGTAGTAGCACCCAGCAGAGATGGCAAAAGTACCCAAATTTCTTACTTGATTAAGAGTAAAATACATTTGTGAAAAACAACTCGAGTACGACTACAAAGTACTGATCCAAATGTCTACTCGAGTAGAGTAAAAAGTACAGTGTTATGATACGTATAGTAATAGAGTAAGGAAATTAAGGACTCAGTCAAGACAACTATAAAAGGTTGGATGACGTGATTGCGACCCACGCAGTCATCCGTATACTTCAAATCAGGTACTCAAACATAGAACAATTGAGGCACACAAAGTGCAAAGGAAAATACAAGAGTAACAACACAGGCAAATATGAGTCTCTAACGACGATCAGACGATGAGTCATTGTTTGTGACAAGCTCGTAGTTGAGAAGGTAGAATACTCACCTCCGGGGTCTGGTTCGGGATCGGTGAGCCGAGTCCAGAGGCGGAAGCGGAGTTGAGGAATTCTGTAGCAGTGAAGAGGATACTCCGGTTAACCTTGACGACTGCTAAGTGAAGAGGAGTCTGCTCTAACTATTCTGAGGGCTGGAGAGTAGTGTAGAGAGAGGACTACAACTATACAGAATCATAAGCTGCTTCCTAGGCTCTCACCAAGAGAAGATCAGGACGGCGCGTTGACTCAGTGCCCGAGGCCCGTTTATGAAGGGGGGAGCAGCCAATCATCGAGCTGCTCCGGTGCTGAGTGAGACGCGCTGCACCTGTGTTCGTGCGATCCACGAACGAACCTGGCGCCTGGGTGCCGACGAGCGGCTTGTGACATACAGGCTCAGAAACTTACTCAAAAGTATTTTTTTAAAGTATAAAGTACAAAGTAAAAAAGTGAAATTGTATAGAAAATGTACGTTTTCAATGCCAGTTTTAAAATGTTTGAATGTTGGAATAAATTGTTAAAAGCCTAGCCTAACTTACTTCACTTAAGGCTCATAAATAATAACAATAACATTGAAATTAACATATGTTGGCATTACCGCCCCCCTACTGGCTTATTCACATTATACATATCACTACCACCTACCATCAGTGCCCAAGAAGTAACAAGCCTGTTTTGGGAAAAGTAAGGAGTAGAAGTACAGATATATTTATTAAAAATCTACTCAGTACAAGTAAAAAGTCATCAGATAAAAAAGTACAAATACATGAAAAAACTACTTAAGTACAGTACTTAAGTATTCGTACTTCGTTACATGCCATCTCTGGTACCCAGACACGTTAACTCTGCTATACCAGCTCACGGCTACTAGCCAGTCTGAACACTGTTTCTGATCTGGATGCACTCGGCGTGGAGCGGGTTCAGTGAATAAGGATAGCCAAAGGGGATGATTAAGACTCCAGCACACCAGGCTGGAAACTTGGCTTGATAATACTGTCCATGTCCAACACGGATTACTTTTACGTAAGGTATTCACGTAAGACCAAGAAGTCTTCTCCAGTCCTCTCTCTCTCCCTCGTTCTCTCTCTCTCTCTCTCTCTCTCTCTCTCTCGCTATTGCGTTCTATAGATTTGCAGACTGCACTCCAAAGAACAACAAACCCCCCCCCCCTCCCCGCTCTCTCTATCTCTCTCTCTCTCTCTGTCCCTTTCCCTCACACTCATATCCATGGACCCTGTAAAATAAAAAAACAATTGTGTGTGCAAATATTTGGGGGCATGTTCTGGATGGGGGCACCCTGAGGATCCTCTAGACCAGTGCAATAAGGAGAATATTTATTCTCATAAGAAACACCTTGCCCTATTTCTCTCCCTCTCTCTCGCTATTGCGTTCCCCTTTTTCCCCATTATCTCCTGGTGGCACAATTGCTATTCCGTATCCTTTCATATCATAGTGGCAAGAGGCAAAACTGACAGTATTATTTACTTTCTTCAGCAGGACCCTGAGAAACACCCCCAAAGGCAAGCAGGCTTTAAAAAGTCATCATTCCTGCTTTTCCCTCTTGCTCATTTTTGGTCATTCCACTCTCTCTGGCGGGCATTCCTTCCTCCACTCACCCTCTTTCTACCTTTCACTCTGTCTCTCTCTCTGTCTATCAACCTACCCACCGACTCTCTGTTCTCACTTTATTTGTAGATAAAGTGAGATCTAGAAACTCAAATTCAAACTTTATTTATTTGTATAGCACTTTTCATGCAGAGCAACAAGTGCTTTACAGAAACAGCACATCAAACAGGACAACGTTACCCACAGCCTCCCAACCCAAACAAACTGGCACACATTCAACCATGGACACACACACACACAGACACATAGGCAAACAAATGCAGTGGGCTGATGTACCGATGACGGTAACATCCCAGTCATAAGCCAGACCAAAGAAATGTGTCTTGAGCTTCTTCTTAGCACAGTCCACAGTCTCCACGGCCCTGAGGGCCTCCGGAAGACCATTCCATAGTCGAGGGCCATAGAAGCTAAATGCGGCCTATCCATGCGATTTGGAACTTGTGGAACTACTAAGAGCCCTGTGCCGCTGGACCTCATTCCTCACTCCCTCTTCCTCAATTCTATCTCCCGTGCTTCTTTTTCCATCCAAGTTGATTTTCGACTAGACATATGCAGTCGTTGCCAAGTGCTAAAGGGATCATTGAAATCCAGAAACATTTCAGAGCCATGCTCTTCAACAGTTTCTTTCAACAAATCCGAATTATGATGCCACAGGGACCTTCTCCAGGGTGCTTCCCAGAGTGTTGGCATACAGGATTTTCTGCAGGGCTTATCACACAAAACATAAAGTCAGCCATCTTGAAAGATATTGTGCTTTACAGGAAATCAATTATATACGCTTTATTTTAAAAACAAACACCTATTGTGAAAACAAAGCTAAACACATTTGGGGCAAATCCATTCACCCAGTCAGAAGTAGAGGACCAAACAAAAATTTGGCCATCTTGGCGCACACAAAATCATTAAATCCCCTACACTCCATGTTTCTGCGACAAAATAATGCTGAGCATAGCTTTTGCATTTTGGCCAGATGTGTTGGTGATTTTCACTGGTTTCACCAGTTATGGTCTAATGAAGGTTGGTATGTCAGGGCCCCCCTCCGAAACTGTGACTTAGTCTCACAGCACACGCAGCTGTCATGAGATCGTCTTCAGCAAAAGGATGCTGCAGGTCTGCTCCCCCACTCTTTCGCCTCCCGAGCCGAATCTCTGTCGCGCTTCCCATCCACGGACCTCGGGAGCCGAATCTCTGTCGCATTCCTCGTCCACGGACCCCACCATCTGACCGAGCGGCCGATCCCACTTCTGACACCAATGTAATGGTTGGGGCGCCTCCACTCGGAGGAGCAGGCAATTGTAACCGGGGAAGGCACGTCTGGATGACAATCAACAAGAGGCACTAAAACTGTAAATGGTGCTTGCGGCCAAATAAATAACATGGGGGCCGGGGGAGGGGGGGGGGAGTATTTATCTTTCGCACTAATTATCCACTCAGGGCCAGTTACTCACACTCTCATCCTGAATTATTGTTACATTATTAGCTTGACGTCAGAAGCGAATCGAGAAAAGTTCCCCCTAAAGACAGTGTGTGTGCAAAAACGTGCTAATCACCGTTTTCGCTCTGAGCGGTTTATCCCTGTTTAAGGGGGCCTGTGTGCATACACACGCATTGTGGCCCAAAAAAAGGTGGGGGTGCTTTTTATCGGCCCCTTTGGCTCATTGAGGCAAAACAGGGGAGTGGGGTTGAGGGTGTTGACGGGGGTCTGAGGGAGTGGGAGAGGAGGGTAGCAGAGACAGAGGGAGGGAGAGAGAGAGTGAGAGAGAGAGTCGGGTGGCCCCCAAACACATCTGAAAACTTTCAAGCCTTTACAAGTAAATGGACTGGACGGTATAGATAGCACGTATTCTCTTGGACGATGGCCACGCAAATCACTTTCACCCCGCACCGGAACTTTCTTGTCAGAACGGGAGAAAGCAGTACCCCTGCTCCTCAACCTGTGTGTCTGTCTATCTGTGTGTGTGCGCACATGTGTGTGTCCGAGGGGGAGTAACATGTGTGTGTGTGTGTGTGAGGGGCTGAGGGCACCTCATTTGAAATTTGAAAAGCCTTCGTTTACAACCAAATGTCATTCAGAATTGAGATGCACACACACACGCACACACACACACACACACACACACACACACACACACACAGATCCTAAACACTGAACAAGACACAGCCATTGAAACAAACAGGGCCAAGTGTTATGTTAAATGAGTGAATGGAATGAAAGAGACTGCATATGACTAACCCGTGATGCCCTCCCGGATATTGCTTCGCTGTTGATTAAATTAAATTAAATATTGTGTATTACATATTATATTATATTAATATTGTACTACATTTTCAACACAAATATCAGTACTTTTTATGCCTTACTTTTCAGAAACAGACCATATAAATATACTCTTATATATAAATATACTTTGTTTGCCCAATGGTACTGATCTACAAGAACTAAAAACATTAGGTAATGTAAACACCACTGCATACATGTACAATATATATCTTTACATTAACATGACAAGTCAAGAAATTATTATTTCCTGACATAAGTGGCAGATTTTTTGTTGTTCTTTAAGAGATACATTTCAGAGACTGTACATTTTACTTTCAAAAAATACTTTTGAATATATTTCAGTGCCTGTACTTTTTATGTTGACTTAAGTAGGTCTTTGGATCAGTATTTGTAATCTGAAATCTGGGTACGTTTGCCATCTGTCAGTCACCCAAATCTTTGTCTCACATCACTGCCGCTGAAATATAAGTGCTAGTTTTTCTTGATTCTTTGATGTGTGGAAGCATATATACATTTTTTTCAGCATTTCGTTTTTTTTCTTCAGACATCGCAGGAAGGTCGGCTAGAGAAGGGGAACTTGCGATGCTGCCCGAGCTATGACGAGCCTGAGCTGTGGTACAAGCACGTTCGTGCTGCAGACTTATGAATATAATTTGCTGGATGGACAACCTATTCATTATATCCCCAAAATGCGTAGCACAGGGGATGTAATGGTTTTGCGTGCACCATAACTTCTGACTGGGCGGATGTATTCGCCTCAAATATATTTCTTTAGCTTTGTTTTCAAACTGGGACAACCTTGTCCCAGACTCGGGTTTAAGATATAGCATATACATTTACTGTATTTTCCACACTATACGGTGCACCTAAAAGGCATTAATTTTCATAAAATAACGAGATGCGCCTTACAATCCAGTGCGCCTTATACGTGAACATTTTTCTGGTTATGCGTTAAACACACACACACACACACACACCCATCCTCTTGTTCGCTGTTTTGTGCATACGCCTGTTATTTAAAAAATACAATAAAAATGTAGTTAGTCATTGTATATATTTACTTGTTGTGCTCATTTATGGAATCGGGCAATTTGTTGCATATAAGGCCCGTGCGCTGAGCGTTACGCGTTAAACACACGCACACACGTATAGAGCTACTGTGAATGTGATTTGTGGTTATCTGTTCTGTTTATCTTGGTGTGTCTTATAGTCCGGTGCGCCTTGTATATGTTTTTTCTTTTCTTCCAAAGACTGCTCATCGGGGGTGCACCTTATAATCTGGTGCGCCTTATAGCGCGGAAAATACGGTAATTTCATATAAAGCACAAGATCTTTCAAGATGGATGATTTTGTCCTTTGTGTGATAACGCAAAAAATCGTGTATGACAACAAGTAAATTAACTGAGGTATACCGACCTTCAAGATTATCTTAATTTATCCTAAGGGAAATTTGTCTTGAACTTATACGTAAGTTCAAGACGTTACACATATGTTTGTGGTCGCGTTGGTTTGTCATCAGGATAACTGAAAAAGTTGCATGGATCTGGATGAAATTTTGTAGAGTTGTTGGAAATCACCAACAGAAGAAGTGATTGAATTGTGGTGCATTTCTGAAGCCTATAAGTAACATAATCATACTTAATCACCAACTTACCGATAGATCGCTGGGCGCTTACCGCAGTCACGTGACCCCGTTAACTGAACTAAACTCAACGAAGCTGCGCTAAACTCTGTCTTGAGTTTTTTTGTAGTGGAGAAGTGGCGTATAAGACTGACCAGAACTTTATATACCTTGAGGCTCACTCAATGACCAGGCGAGCAGCTCCAGAAACCCCAACGACCCCATCAGAAAGAGCAGTCAGTTGCTGGCCGAGGCGACCCTGGGCTGCGAGCCAGATCACAGCGCTGGCATTCCCTTGCATTCTGACAGCCACTCCAACTGGAAAGCTTCCTGCACCACAGTTTTATTATCGTCTGCGTTGCACATCATAACATCACGCTACGATACCCATGTCTCCACAGAGCAGAGATGCCGGGTTCTGATGCTTGAGTCTATTGTCATGCCCGGCACCCTCCCTCCTACACCACACACTCACTACACAACTAGAAGAATGCAGCCGTTGCCAAATGCTAAAGGCTTATGCCTGAAATGTATTTAATTTTTATATTCCAATCTTAGCAGCCTGTTTTAACATATTTAAAGATCTTTCCTAATTGGTTTTTAATGAATGTTGCCGGAATAATTATCGGTTAATTGTGTGAGGGGGGTCATAATTTCACAAACGCCTCAGATTTGGCGTTAATATTTTTTATTTCAGCTCCCATAGGATCCGATTCATTCTGACTCAGTTGTTGGCGCCCCTAGCGGACAGTAACGTCGGAAGAAGTCACGTGTCGGGTGTCTCTCGCTCATATACTGTATAGCTCTCTCTATCTCTCCTTGTCCCGGATATACATTTACTTTATATACGTCTACTTACATACAGTCTATGTGCTGAACATAACAAAAATGTAAATGCACCTCGTGGATGAACAGTA
>OMKY01240677.1:0-10703 GCA_900302395.1 Bregmaceros cantori | reverse complement strand
GTACAGGCAGTGCTTAATTTGTAAATTACCAGGTGCCGGAACAAAATTACATACAACAGCAAGTCGATGGCGACATGGAAAACAAGTAAAAACGACCAACGAGTCCTGCACGGGTCGGTTTTTTGAGAAGCACATCACCCGTACCCGCCCACTAACGAACACATATTTGGATTCCCTGAAAACCCCTCTCTCCAAAACGTGCACAATTAAAAAAATAAATAAATAAATTGCGTCGTACATGAATGCAAAGTGCATTAAGTTCATGCATGGTGCGCCCAACTCTCTTTCTCTGGAGCACATAAACGCACCACTGGTATTGTCTGCTATGTTTTCTTCTCTTTCTTCACTAATTCACTCAGTACCCTGTCGTTTCCTGATCACTGTTTTTAAACTTCAGGATTTAAGTTGACATCACGTCTATGAAGTGCGGGCGCGTGTGGACACTGCGACAAGGTGAATGGGGCTGACTCTTCTTTAACCGCTGGACCACGGGGCCAGCCAGCGAGTCATTTCCCCAGCTCTCTCTCACACACACACACGCCAACACGGAGAGGTGTCAGTGCTCGCAGAGTTACGATGATATATATTTTATTATTTTTAAATCACTTGGCCTCGACTAGACACACCAGCACGGACAACATTATCCACATTTCTCGGCCTCCGCTGAACAAGAAACACACATGCACACAGACAGAGACAAAGCGCAAAATCCCCCTGCCACTCACCGCTGAATAGTGGTGAACAAAATTCATATTGCGAGGTCTTGGACGCCCCGTTCTCTGTCTGTGTCGATACGTATTTCAGCGTTAATCAGTGCTGAAGAGTGTGGCTGCTCTGCTGTGTGTGTGTGAGTGCACAGACACGGCAGCCACGCACTGTGTTCAGCCAATGTATTTCAATTTATCGTTTTATATTTTTAATATAAAATAATTATATTTTTAATATAGAATAATTTCAAAAGTATGTCACGACAGGTGGCGGATCCGCCCAAATAGGTCCCGGAACACTGGGGGGTCAAAATGAGGAGGTGCCGGATCCTGTTCCGGCGTGTTCCGGCTCAAATTAACCCCTGACTACAGTATTGTTACAAGGTCTGAATAACGACAAGGAGGGTTAACAGTATTGGTAATCAGTGTGGTGATAATCGTGAAGGGCGAGTAGAGTGGTTAGTAAAAAAAAATTTAAAAAATATGCACAGTGCGTATATATTGAGTGAGGGAGACTAGATTGCTGCTGCAGTGCAAGAACCTAGCCTGAGCCTGTTCTCCTCCGTATGTTTCTCGTTGTCTGTGTTTGTGCTCTCCGTAATTTGAGTTGGTACAAAAATATAAAACATGACTCCAAGTTTCCAACTGCTCAGCGACGCCAATTCAAAATATCTTCCCGCGACCCTGCGCATTGCTCACATGACGCGCGCTCATTGTCATTTCATTCATTCAACACTCCGACACCCAAACAGCGATGCCGTCCCGTCCCATAGCCGTGATTCTTGGTGGATGAAAGGATTAGTGTGTCGTTCGCCCGTGAGCGCACCAGTAGTTGGCCCCTCTGTTCGCTTTCTGTCCTGCCGTCGCATTTTACACACTTGCGGTCCCTCAAAGCGCACGACTGAAATGGAAAGGGAGAGAGAGAGAGAGAGAGAGAGAGAGAGAGAGAGAGAGAGAGAGAGAGAGAGCGCGGACGACCGTGGGACGGAGAGAGGGATGACGGGAGAGATTTAAAGAACGCGAGTTAGTATGAAAAGAGCGGCCGAGTGGTAGGTATAGAGGGAAAGGATAGAGGTTGATGAAGAGCTAGAGAGAGAGAAAGAGCGAGAGGGCGAGAGAGAGTGGGGGGAGGGGGAGTGTGTGCACCCCCCCTTCTCTACACATCTTTCCTTCGCTACAGCGAGGGACTCACCCGCCGGATTGAGACGAGCGGCATAGCGGATATTTCACGTCTTTCCCCCCTTTTCTTTAAGCACATGTTGTAATTTCGATCTATTTGTACACATATAACTATATATTTGACCCACGAACACACCACCCATCCCATCTGATCCCCGTGGCTTTCGCTGTCCAAGTACTGCAAGATGCGGGAGACGCGTCTCCAGGGTTCAGCTCATCGGTGGGGCATCGTCAGTTCCGTCACCCGCTGACAGGTTAGGATCGTGTCGTTGTGAACCTGGTAGCGGAGCATCGGAAGAGTTTTTTGTATGCAAGAAGAGGCGGTCCTTAGACCGGACCAGGTGAGTGCTGTGATACACATGTGTTGCTCAAACTCCCAACTAGAGCCTGTGCCTGCGTGTGTACGTATGCGCGCGCGCGTGTGTGTGCCACCGCCACCAACAAAACACAGACACACACGCGCGCGCGATAATGAACTTGCTTGTCGTCATTTGCTTACGTCGTACACAGTGTCGAAACATAGAAAGTGTTTTCGCTGCCGGTAAATACAATGCTGGATACATTTCAAAATTGTGTTTCACATCATATCGTGGGTCTACATTCACAAAACAGGAAAGCCAAATGAGGAAAAACAACCACGTGATATTGCGGAAAAGCGGATGTGAAAGTGCACGTGTGCGAAAGCGATATAAACTGTTGCATCCGGCGAACCCACCCGGTATGTGCGATGCTACAAGTTGGTATCGACACGCACACGCACACACACACACACACACACACACACACACAGGCGGAACAAGAGCGCAACGCGAGGCTCAACTGTTCAAATGTGCGTGTGGGTGTGCGCGCCTGTCGTCTCCATAGTTTCTGAGCACACGCGCGCGTGTGTAGCCAAAACGTTGATCTATAAAGTCGCCCGGGATTCGGGTGGGGGCTACGTCTGTTATATACGCGGTATACGAAATATATTATGGCCAAAGGCACCGACTGCTGCTCCCGCGAGGTAGGAGTTATTGCAGCTGGTTTCACGGTTCATTACGCGCGGCTGCTGGTGTGTGCCAGTGTAGTGGGTGTGCGTTAACACAACTCGGAGATCATGCAGCGTGCTAAAATGCCGTTTTCGACGTCCCGGAGACAGGTAGCAACTTGGCCCAGCGCTGAATGTCTTCTGAGACCGTGAATTGTGCACATCGTACATGGAAGTTGCGATAATTTGAGGGCACTGGCACATGTCCTTTCCATGGTGAATGTAACCTGCATTTGGGGCAACTGTGTCAGAGCTGCCCCATATTTATTGAAGGGGCAGTGGGGCTGAGTTTCCCCTTTGCCTAAACTACATAGCTTACTTATCTTTGAAATTTTTGTGCGTCACCGCAACCCTGGTATGACATTAAATTTACACACAATGTTTTAATACAAGGTGACATAAATGACACCCTTTAAAGAAACACTTAATATATTTTGGCGCCAAGCTTTATCATTCAATTAACCTCCCTCTTTTTCTTTTCTTTTCCATAGCCATGGAAGCCCTCAGCTGCGGCGGTTTCAACATTCTTGCCCTCTTTTAAATTATCTTATTTTGTTCACCCAACAAGCGGACTGGTGCACTAAACTACCACTGAGCGCCCCATAACTTTGGCGCTTGCAATGGCAGAAAAGCTGGGACCAACACCGCCACCAGCGAGCAGCACCGGGGTCCGAGGCGGCAACAATGTCCAGCGTGTAAACATGGCACCACCTGCATCATCATTACCGCCAGAACCGGTGGACATCATCCGCACTAAGGCGCGCTCTCGCCGCGTGCGCCTCAATGTAGGCGGCCTGAACCACGAAGTGCTGTGGCGCACGCTCGACCGGCTGCCGCGTACCCGCCTGGGGAAGCTGCGTGACTGCAACACCCATGAGACACTTATGGACGTATGTGACGACTACTCTCTTGGAGACAATGAGTATTTTTTTGATCGGCACCCTGGTGCCTTCACGTCCATCCTCAACTTTTACCGCACAGGCAAGCTACATATGATGGAGGAAATGTGTGCTTTAAGCTTCGGACAGGAGCTGGACTACTGGGGCGTGGACGAGATCTACCTCGAGTCGTGTTGCCAGGCACGCTACCACCAGAAGAAGGAGCAGATGAACGAGGAGCTGCGACGCGAGGCAGAGACACTTCGAGAACGTGAAGGCGAGGGAGAATTCGACAATGCTTGTTGCCCGGACAAGCGCAAGAAACTCTGGGACCTTCTAGAGAAACCCAGTTCTTCGGTTGCAGCCAAGGTAAGTGGTTTCACTGTGAATATTCAATTGGCAGGCTGTGCTGATACACTTGGTTTGACCTTTCTGATCCATATTTTGGAGAAAACAAGATTTTGGTGTAGGTGGGCTTGCTTTTCCCTGGAGTTTCTTTTCTTCCTGCACCACCATAATCTGACTAGCATGAAATACCTGCCTGGAAATAAATAAATAAATAATGTTTTATTCCAACTACTACTTCAACAACATAACAAGATACCTACACTGATGATGCATATATGAAATTTCAAGAATTGATACTACCCAATCAGAAATAGCTCCTTTAGCTGTTTTTGTACTGTTGGCCATTTTTTCCTGCGCTACGTTTAGCACATACATAGCCAATAGCGATGGCCCATTTTTTTCACCTGCAACGGGGCAGATATTACAGTAGACACAACACCGGGAGGTCGCGTGATGCCCCCGCACAGCAACGGGAGGGCGTGTGGTGCCCTCTGGTGGGAGAGGCGTCCACCAGGCGCCGGCACTCGGCATGGCTCTCCTGTTGCGACACCGGCACTCGGCATGGCTGTCCTGTTGTGACACCCACCGGCATGCACCGGGCACTCAACTCATGTTGCGGTGAATTTGAGTTGTACTAAATAAAATGTATATATTACGTTATACGATATGTGTCTACCTTTGGAATATTGCTCTCTTTAGTTCTTTAACCGCAAACCGCCCACATTTAATTAAAAAAATATTTTTTCGACGTTTCGAAAGAAGCAAACCAAAGGAATAAACAATGGACCAAAGCAAATTCTGGTGTTACCGTACTAATGTATTGTACTAACTCAATGAGCACAACACTGACCCACAATTACGCTGCTTAGCAGGACAATTATATTTTGCCATGCTATATAATTCCAGTATAATTTCATTTTGATTGATTTTGATTAATTATGCAGCCCTTGTTGCATTCTTTACATTCTGCATTCTGACAAGAGGTGGCTGAATTGATTTCATCTGCTGTTTCCACTTCTCGTGTGTTTTTGGTGGTGGGGTAGTGTCGAGGGTGGGGGTGCGTCTTTGCGGCCACAGCTGATGCTGAAGCCAGGAGGTTGCGGCTGGCCTCCTGTCATTGTCAACAAGACAATGGGATGTGCGGATGTCGATGGCGTTCAGGGAGGTGTCTTGGCAGACAACAGTTTTTGCTTATGGCAAGCAAGATTTTACGCGAGCTGAGACAGGCTGGGTCAGTGTTTTAGTGTGTATGTGTCTGTCTGTCTGTCTGTGTGTGTATAGAACTGCTGGCATCAATAACGCACAACAGTCAATACTGTAGGTGCACAACCATGCTTGTCGCTGTGGATAAGTGTGTATGTCGTTTGCATGTAGGCTTTACAAGTGTGTGTTTGTGAGTGTGTGTGTGTGTGTGTGCATCAGTAAACCTGACGGAGAAATCAATAATCAGTGGATGTGCACAGATAATATATATAAGACCAGGTAGACGCGTGTAGGTGTGTGCGCAGGCAACTTTTTTTTACTCAACCTCTGTTGTGGCATATCGCAATACATATTGTTATCGTGATATAAAGTAATCCATATTGTCATATGAATTTTTCTCCATATCGCCCATCCCCAGGCTGTGTTGTTGCATGTGCTGCTGTGTGTGTGCGCGTCTTTGTGACGCAGAGAGTGTCAGCTGTTGTGCCTCTGCCACGGACACACTGCAGTCAGTCAGACTAATGGTGTGCCCATTTGCAAATGACTGCACTTTATATAGTGCCTTTCATTAGATCTCTTCTACAGTATACCTAATTTCATTAATCTTCCTCATATAGTATATTCGACTTTATTTGATCTCTGTGCTGTAGTGTAACTAATTTCATTAGATCCTCTCTACTACGGTTATAGCCTTCTTCATTTGACGTCGGCAAGATGATATACAGTAGCTAATTTCATTACATATCCCCTCTAAATTTAAAGTGTGCTGATGTATCCAACAATGATTGATAGTATACTGCCTGTAATCTCTTAAGTTTGACAGATAGAAATGCCACAATGCTACAAATTGTGGCATCGTGCATGACTGAACCAGCTGAAAATAAAACAGAACAGGCAAACTGAATATGCATTTAGGCCCCTATGATCGCCTGTAATTTGGGATTGTGAAGATGATAATGACCACTTTACTCGCCTCCGCTCTGGTAGGCGCTTCAGAGCTCTGCTCAACCTGACTGTCAGGTCCAGGAATAGCTTATTCCCTTAACTGTTTCAATACTGAACTCGGACAGGAGCTCCAGGCACTTCACAGATTGTGCCGTAGTGTGGGTGGTAGTCCATAGGCCACCAGATTTGGGTCACTGAGCGATTGTGTTTGTATCTCGGTACTTGTGATGTATATGTGTCTCGAGTGATATGATGTGTATATCAGTGATGTGCGGTGAGGTTCATGCTTGGTGAGGCACTGACTACCAGGATCAGATTTACAATTATATGAACCCAAAAAGGTTAGCTTATTACTGGACTGACTATTTTGTATCTGGTAATATCAGCAGCATCCTTCACACACACACACATACACACCCGCACAGCCACACATCAACACACACACACACACGCACATCAACACACACCCACAGACCCACACACATTATAAGGGTGGGGGTGACCGAAACAATGGCAAATATTCCCAAATCACATAAATAAAGTGCTGATTCCTTAACTACATGAAGTACTGTATTACTAATTTTAATTAAAGCCCATTGACAGAGCAAACCCAGACAAACCCATGTTGGCACACATGCAGAAAGTGGACGCGAAGAGGGAGTACATGCCGTTCACATGACGGCATTGTCTGTTAAGCCAGTGTTAACTTGGATCTCACTTGAGCCTGTGTCCAGGGCTGCCTTGCGTAAAATGCATCTCAGTTTACACATGTGCTTGTTGTTCAGGGATGGGATCCAGGTGAGTGGGGCAGTATGTTCCAAGTGCACTGTTACAAATGATCCTCTGACCTGACATTCAGTACATCAGTCAATGCAGTTGACAATTTGTTCAAAATATTTTGCATAATTAATAGGGCTGCAACTAACAATTACTTTGATAATTGATTAATCGGCCATTTTTACTGATGATTAATCAATTAACTGGTACATTTTTCATTTAAAATTTAAACCATTATTAATTTGGCGACGCCTTATGTGCATCTGCCCCCGCCTTCTCCGCAGCACAGGCGCTGGTGGTGGGGAGGTTGGGCAGTTGGCATACTTCACATTGAAGCAACTTCTTCGATTAATAAAAAATTGCATTTTCAACCTAATAACTGTGATGGTTTTGTTAATTTATTATTTTTTGGAGATTTTCTACCCTTCTAAAATAGTTTTTTATTTATTTATAAGCAACATTTCTTTTTATATTTTTGACAATTTCCTACACAAATGGTATCACCTCAACTTTGAGGCACGATTCTTCCAATAGCTAACGTAACATCCCCTGTGAATGAATAGAGAAGATTCAGCACAGCAAGTGTGCAAGGTTGTGCATTCAATAATTTCATTGATTTGATATAAATTTGACTTTGATATTCAATACAGTCTTTAGCACTGGTGTTTACTGGTGTGCGTATTGACGCCATCACACAACTTAAGGTTTTGTCTGTAATGTGTCACAGCTTATGTCAGTGAAAAAGATTAACATGAAATCACCCTTGTATTATTTCTGTCTATGCCCTATGTCTATGTCAGGTCTAAATAGGGACAGTGTTTGTGAACATCTTGCAAAATATTCAAAATCTACTATTATCAACAACTGCAATTTCAGAGTGTTGCATTGGGGCTCTATGGCAATGGTTAAGGGCTATTAGAAATGTAACATCAACCATTCAACTTCAATTCAACTTTTTACTCCCGATTTTTTGGGGTGGCATCAAAAACAAGGGAGGGTCATTTCAAAAGCCAATTTGAGATGCATCAACATTACTAAAACCTCTGAACGAAGGAATAGACAAATTGATAGAATTAAAAACTTAAATTCTTACCACAACAATGTTCATGCTCAAACAATAGCAAAAAAGAGCATTGTCATTCCAGTTTAATATCAGATATTTAGTTAGTTTTAATTAATTTACCTAATATTCCTTCCAGAATTAGAAGTAATTGGATGAAACATTGTTCTCAGTTCAATTTCAAAATAACTTCTCTACACCCTTTAATCACGTTACTTTTGAAGCCGAATAATCCACATCAATTTAACAACCATTTCAGGTCTTATTAAATGTATACCCTTTCATTTCTCCCTTGGTAATATCTCATTGTGGAAAGGGATTCTGACTAGCAGTACATCACTGCCCAAAAGAGAACATGGGTCAACTGATCCCACGGCCCGTACGTAAACATTGTGCAAGGGGATACCCACGGCCCCTCCCGTATGCCCCATTACCTCCCTTCCCATTCCGTCCTTGTATGTGGCTACGCCGGGTTGCTTGGACACATAGTGAATAGAAAGAGATGAGATAGAGGGATGGCATGAATAGATGAAGGAATGCATATACAGCATTTTTATTTAAGCGTCATGCTTCAGCACTCATGGGCTTACAGGACATTCAATGTATTCAATTTGACATTCACAGTCGGACATTGCAAAAAAAAATGAAGGAAATATTTAATTAAATAATAAAATGTCTTGTTTCCTCTTCCCTGGCGTTTAAACTAAATTTGGCAAACATGGGACAAGAAAGATTATAATCACTTTGAGAGAAACAACAAGAATCAGGATAGGGACGACGATGGGGAGTGAGAAAGAATGAAAAATCTTGGGAATGAAAAACAGCGAATAAAAAGCAGAGTAAGAGAAGCCCCTTTTGCATGGTACAAGTATAATAATAATAATAATATAGTAATATGAACAATAATAATTTAGAATAATTAATAATAACAATATAAAAACAGCAAAGCATTTTAGCCAGACAGTCACACATGAATGACAGAACATTTACATTTCACAAGGTGAAGATTTTGGTGAACCAAATCCTTATCGACTATCGGTTAATCGATTAATCATGCTCATCTCTAGCATCTACTGTGGAAAAGTTTGATGCTTGGGACAAGCGGTGTGTGAATCATAATTAATTAATTGACAATGTCAGAAAATCTGGATCATTCTGCGCTACTGCCACAGAGTCCCAATCCTGCGCTACTACCTCATTAACTTCAGTTGAGAGATAAGAGTCGGCCGCTGATCTTTGGCTGTCCCTGGCACCAAGAGGTGATAGCGGGTGTTCACCTCCGTCTCCCCGGAGCCTAGCGGGTCTCTCGCACGCAACACTCCTTTAGCATCCGAGGGCTAGTGGAGCCCACGAGAGGAGAGTGGTGCGGAACATGTTGAACAATGATGCCGTGGCTATTGTAATATGACATCATTGTTGTGCAGTGTAATTTGTTTTGAAATTACAGGGCTGACGTTTGGCAGTATCAGTAAAGTCAAACTCTGAGATAGATGGGATGAAAATAGCATTTCTAGAACGAGTTGGTTAAGTTCCCCAAACTCTCTGTGTTGCTGCTCCAGCAGAAAATGTTTCCCCGATGACTCTGCTTCCATGGCGCTATTACAATCATGTTTGTGAACATCAACGATGAATAAATGAAACTGTGCCAGGTCCATGACGAGAGGCATATGGCTCAACTCATGGTGTGTGACGAAGCAGAGCTTTGAGAGTTTGATGGCACGTCGTGCAGCCCACACCCCACCTGTCAGACAAGAGTTGGTGACCTGCCATATGGTTTGGTGGATGCACCCCATCAGATAAGAAAGATGCCACCTCCACCAAACACCCCCAACCTCAACTGCTTCTGAAACCTGCCGTTCCACAATATAACATCAAAGCCACCTGCAAGGGCTATGCATTAAAAGTAGAACCCCCTGCTAAATCTGATGTAAACACCTCCGTGTTGTTGTTCATGCAATGGCAATGATTGATGGTATTACATGCTGCCATTTTAGAAAATACATACAATATCTTGTGTTGACAACATCTACGAATGGTCGGGTCTCTATCCTAAATAGAACGACAGTGGATCAGTGCCTCTGGAGAAGGATGACCCATGTTGGTGTACATTCTGCTACAAGCGGAGATAGTGAAATATTGTGTTGTAGTGAACTATGTCCCGTGGCGCAAGTTGCGTCCATGCTGAGTCGAGTGTGGGCCTGGACCAGTGGGCAACTAGGGAGGGAACCATGATCAACATGTGCAGTACCATTGGCCGCATATGAAGGTGATCTGACAGACACTTGGGCTCTTGCTGATTTGATACCCACTTGTAGCTATCCCATTCTAATCAGATTGATTTAATACGTTTATCAATGATAATACCACCAACTCCAAACTAGTAACACCCGGCACCTGTATGTTTGTTCTTACTATATTGCTGTATAGTGTGCTGCTTTAGTATTACATTCAGTTTTCTGAAGCAGAACATATGAAATTGCTTTGTCTGCTGTGTTTCTAGGTGGCTGATTTTTGTTTGGCCTTTCTATTGAATATTGTAAAAGAGGGTTGGAAAGATAAGTGGTAGGTATCGGGAGGGG
>OMKY01240674.1:0-13019 GCA_900302395.1 Bregmaceros cantori | reverse complement strand
GTGCTGGGTGTGTGTTTGTGTGTTTGTGTGTGTGTGTTTGTGTGTGGTTCTTTGTGTGTGTGTGTGTGTGTGTGATTGTGTATGTTTGTGTTTGCATTTGTTTGAGGTAATGCATGATAAGAAGGGGGTGGGCATAATATGGTGTATAGAGAGCGAAAGAAAGATAATAAGAGAAGGAGAGAGAGGCAGAGAGAGAGAGAGAGAGAGAGAGAGAGAGAGAGAGAGAGAGAGAGAGAGAGAGAGAGAGAGAGAGGCAGAGAGAGGGCGAGAGAGAGAGCGAGATACAGAGAGACAGGGAGAGTCAGAGAGGGAGAGGCAGAGAGAGAGAGACAGAGACAGAGTCAGAGAGGGATAGGCAAAGAGGGAGAGAGAGAGAGAGAGAGAGGCGCAGAGAGAGAGAGAGGGCGAGAGAGGGACGAGAGAGAGAGATAAGGAGAGAGATGGAGAGGCAGAGAGAGTGGCAGAGTGAAGGAGAGAGAGAGTGAGGGAGAGAGAGAGGGAGAGGCTGAGAGAGAGAGTGAGAGAGGCAGAGAGAAGGAGAGAGACAGAGGGAGAGAGAGAGGGAGACAGAGAGAGAGAGGGAGAGAGAAGGAGAGAGAGAGAGAGAGAGGGAAAGAGAAAGAGAGAGAGAGAGGCAAAGAGAAGGAGAGAGAGAAAGGGAAAGAGAGGGAGGGAGAGAGAGCAACTGAGAGATAGATAGATAGATAGATAGATAGATAGATAGATAGAGAGAGAGAGAGAGAGAGAGAGAGAGAGAGAGAGAGATCACAGATGGAGAAAGGGTGTCAGGGAGACAGGTTGGTCGCTGGGTGCATTCGACCACACTTGCATAAGTAATTAAAAATTGATTATAATTTCTGATCAGATGTGATCTCATCAGAAGGTCATTGAGTCGGAATGCACCGAACGCATCGTCTGAATTCATTAGTCTGAATTTCTAATGTGAGGCGCAAATCACCCAACAGGAAATCACTGATTACAATCAGAAATCTTCTCATCACAAATAGATTATCATAAATTAAACTGGGAAAACAGAACCGTTTGGGGCCAGTACAAAGTGTTCCTCTAGCATTTTACTTGAGTCAAAAGTATTTTGTGAATTTTGTACATTGTGAACTGTACTTAACACCTTATAGTTGAGTAGAAAAGCAAAACGTTCATTAATTTAATTTATGTAAGTAATTAAGTGCTGATCCAAATATCTACTCAAGTAAAGTAAAAAGTACAGGCCGAGAAATGTACTCAAAAAGTATTTTTGAAAGTAAAAATACATGCTCTAAAATGTACTCAAAACTATTTTTGAAAGTATAAAGTACAAAGTACGAAACCTAAATTTGCCTTAACACTTTACAGGCGATATAGTTTTTTGAGGGGCACACCCAGAGACTAAATGAAAACAACTTATTAACTGCTACTGTACTCAGTGCATTACCGAGTACTGCCCCCTACTGACTCATTCACGCTATAGATGAGTTTACCCGCGAAATACAGGGGGCTGGCATTTTGTCCTGCCGGGATGAAACAGACTTCCTGTGCCTTATTCATGCTAATGCCAACTCTGGTACTTGACCGAGGCCAGAGCACACAACACAGACAAAACGCACGACAATTCAAAATCCGACCCCTCGGTGTCGTCGGTGACCGGTTACACATCACACCACTCGCTCCGTTCATACTTTTGTATAAATATTGACTGAAATACATTCAAAATCCGACTAAAAGTTACTCACCGAGTGGTCACATGTTCTTCTGGACCAATAGGCTGGCTGCTTCTACTAGTTATTACAAAAGGAATGAGAAAATGGAACGAGTTGCACTGATTATTAAATCATGCGTTTGTGGGTCACAGATCGGCACGAGAGCATTTGGGTGTTGAATAGCAACCCGCAAGTTACCCCCATCCGCTTTAAATAACCCTGTAGATGTGTGTTCCCACTGAATAGAAATGTTGAAAATTGCCAAAAACACATCGTACTAAATGACACCGGACATGACGTTCAGACACCGGAAGTACCCCCCGAACTCGTCTATATATGTAGTCCTACCATGTCGTTGCAGAAAAAAAGAAAAGAAAAAGTAACGACCCTGTTTTGGGAGAAGTAACGAGTAGAATTACTTATATTTTTATTAAAAAACTACTGAGTAGAAGTAAAAAGTACTCACAGAATGAAGTACATATAAAAGTACAGATACTTAAAAATTCTACTTAAGTACAGTACTTAAGTATTTGTACTTTCTTACTTGCCATCTGTGCAAGGAGCAGTAAAGCCACACCTAGTCAGCAACTTTAGATTTAGACTAAATCGCTCCCTATCCCCCAAATAGTGCACTATTTGGGGCGGACACCATTTTGTAGGGCTGTCCGGATTCTCCATTTACCCTAGATAGTGCACTGAAAGTATCCCACAATGCACCGCAAAAAGTAGTGAGCCTTGGATGTACCGTAGACAGGCAATATAACCCATAATGCATTGCGAGACATTTTAAAAATTACCTAAACTTTAAAAAAATGGCACGGAGGGAGTAAATAGTGACCGACTGCAGCAAATAGTTATAAATGTAAGTACTTTTGACCTTTTCTGATGATTTTTGAATTTTATAATTAGATTTTTTATAATTATATTTTATAATAATTTTGACGGTGCCAACTCCAGTGTCCAAAATCTCGGCCATTGCTGTTGAGTGCACCATAAGTGAGTGCACTATATGGGGGGGTAGGGAGTAGGGGATAGGGAGCGATTTCGGACACAGCCTTTGTCTTGAATTCTGCATCTTCAACAGTTCATGTCCTCGGCGAATGCCGGGGTAAGCGTTGTGACAATACAATATATTGTTCCCCTTAATGGCTACGTTAAGTTAAACTGCGTGCACTGCGGTCCAGTCTCTCTAGGGGTGACCCCCATTGACTCTATTTGTTCCTTTGACGACCGAGACAGCTTACATTTACTCTAAAGACTATTTCCGCCCCGCCGAGATGCATCGGGTTACCGCACATCGCCTCGCACGGAGTGTGGAAGACGTGGCTTAATGCGAAAGTGTCTTCGTCCTGTCTGTATACATTACAGTCAATTTAGCCCCACGGCCTGCTACTGTTGCTGCAGGATCACATATCCTGATGTGTCATTCACAAACAATCCCCCCCCCAAAAATTAAATTCAAAATGCTTGTCCTTGAAAAAGGTTAAATATCATGCTCTATACAGGGGAACTGTGACAAGATATGATAACCTTTTTATACAGAAAGACATTGCTTTTTTTCTTTCATGCTTTAGTTTAGTTTTAATATAATATGATATTCCTTGTATTTTTTTGTTATTAAAAAAATATATATTTGCATTTTCATAGCGCTTTTCTACCACATGGTACTCAAAGCGATTTACAGTGACCTCTCAACACACATTCACACGACAATGGCGGTTGCTGCCATACAGGGCACTCACCACGACCCATTGGGAGCAATTAGGGGCTCAGTGTCTTGCCCAAGGACACTTTGGCAAGGAGACTGTCAGAGGCGGGATTCGAACCACCAACCTTTTGGTCATTGTAACGGCCACCCTATAAACCGAGCTACAGCCACAGCATTGTACAGTTGGGTGGATTGCCCTAAACTGGGCCATTTTTTCAGCTTCCTAATGTGGGACAGACAGTTGCCAAAGGTGTCTGCGCCGAACATTGAAATTAACATCTGTTGGCATTACCGCCACCCACTGGCTCATTCACACTATACATATCCCTACCACCTACCATCGGTGTGTAAAAAAAAGTAACAAGCCTGTTCTGGGAAAAGTAAGGAGTAGAAGTACAGATAATTTTGTTAAAAATCTACTCGGTACAAGTAAAAAGTCATCAGAGAAAAAAGTACTTCTAAAAATACAGATACATGAAAGAAACGACTTAAGTACAGTACTTGTACTTTGTTACTTGCCATCACTGCAGGTTGGGTAGCATAAAATATCAGATCCAAATGTCTGAGATGAAAGTGACCAATAAAGATCCAAATTGAATATAAAAATAAATATGCTTTATCTCACACCAGGAACAATTAAGATGGCCGGCCTTAATAATAATTGAAGCAGCGAGTGCACCACGGCACGATATGAAACAGTGCATTAGCAGATTAAACAATGGAGACCTGGTTTCAGTGTCTGGTTTACTACAGTTTTAGGGAGATGAGAAATCACAACATTTTAGAAAGAAACTGATCATGGTGAGTGTGGATGTTAGCAGAGATGGCAAGTAACGAAGTACAAATACTCAAGTACTGTACTTAAGTAAAATGTTCAAGTATCTGTACTTTTAGAAGTACTTTTTTCTGTGATTACTTTTTACTTGTACTGAGTACATTTTTAACAAAAATATCTGTACTTCTACTCCTTACTTTTACCAAAACAGGCTCGTTGCTTTTTTTTTGCATTGACGGGGTAGGATAACGTCTATAATATTAGTCAGTAGGGGGCGGTGATGTACCGAGTACAGTCCCAGTTAAGAAGTGGATTTCATTTAGTCCCAAGATATAAACTAAATTAGGCTAGTTGTTTATTTATTCAAGCAATAACATTGACAAGCTAACATTGAGAAAAATGCATTTTACACACAATTTCATTTGTAATACTTTGTACTTTATACTTTCAAAAATACTTTTGAGTACATTTTAGTGCATGTAATTTTTACTTTCAAAAATACTTTTTGAGTACATTTCTGAGCCTGTACTTTTTACTTTACTTGAGTAGCTATTGGATCAGTACTTTGTAGTCTTACTCGAGTTGTTTTTTTTAATAATGTATTTTACTCTTACTCAAGTAAGAAATCCTGGTACTTTTGCCATCTCTGGATGTTAGTGAGTGCGTGCGCGTTCATGTGTGTGTCTGTGCTAATGTGTGTTGTGTGTAAGATTTCCCCCGGGGGCATCCAGAAAATGCGACAAAGCATCTCGACAAGAGCCCGAGAGAGATCAAGAGACCAGCCTCACTAAATGCAAAGGCCGAGTGTCTCAACCTCCGCGTCCGCCGAGGCTGTTGATACCCCAGGGTATTTGCAACGGCCTGACAAATGTCTGAATCAATACCTATGAGTGTCGGAGGGGGGCCCCGACATACCAACCTTCATTAGACGATAGCCTGGGGAGGTCCATGTCCGTGTGTTTGATTGTGTGTGTACCTGTGGCTTGTGTCTGTGTCACTTTGTGTGTGCTTACCTGTGTGTGTGTGTGTTTGTGTGTGCGTGTATCCCTCTGCGTGTGTGATTGTGTGTGTGCCACTGTGCGTTGTCACCTACAGTGTATTTATTTTTCTTGAAGATGGGATGACATCCTGAATATGAAATTGTAAATTTATGATATTTTGCCTCTAAATGAATAAAAAAACGTTTTAGAACGGTACAAAATCACCCCAAAAATTGTAATAGTCATGTTTGGAGCATTTGGGTGAGGAATAGCACACCGCAAGTTACCACCACAATTTTTAAATAACCCTATAGGTTTGTGCTCCCACCGAATAGACATGTTGAAAAAATAGGCAAATACACGGCAAGTAAATTACACCGGAAGTGACTTGCATCTACCCTACTGGAAAAAGGGCTAAGATGAAAGTAATTTAGGTTCTGAAACTTGACTAGAAGTAACACAATGTGAGTCTGCTTACAGCCAGTGAGCTACCAGCAGTGTTAGTGCCAGCGTGCAGCTGTTATTCAGGTGGGTGTATAAACACCGTCCCCACCGGCTCAGTGCTAACACACCACCACGCTAGCACTGTGACATTTCACCGCTCGTTAGCGCCTACAGCTGCCAGACGACAAATGGCCGACGCGCTGATTGGCTACTCAAGCGCGGAGTGCTGGATGTGCTTCAGGCCCTTAACGAGCACGTCTTTACGACCGGGGCCACTCCGGACTTACAGGTGTTTTACCTCCCGGAGCCTGTCGTCGCCGTTAAAGGTACAGTGCGGTCCTCAAAGAAACTCTTATGTAAAACAAGACAAGCAATCAGGCCGTAGATAATATCAGTTAGCCTCACTTAAACTAATGATGGTGATACTAAAAACCGAGGTCTTATAATTTTATGGTCACATCAAACGCTCCCGATCCGGTCCCACAAAACTAAACAGTAGAGGCTTACTGAGAGCCATCTCTAATGACTCAATATGTTAAAGCAATAGCGCTAGGGGTCAAGCAGCTTAACCCCCTGCAGTCAGCCGGGTCACCTGTGACCCGATATGACACTTCAAAAACAGATTTGTAACTCTGCGAGTTTTTGTCATTCAAACATATAAGTGGCACCATTAAAAACCTTGGAACCTCTAGTTTTCATGAAAATTTGCGGCTCTGCAGACGACACAGCAACATTAACATTGGGCGGTGGCACAGTGGTTAGCATTGCTGCCTCACAGCTAGACGGTCATGGGTTTGAATCCCAACCCGGACAGGTCCTTTCTGTGTGGAGTATACATGTTCTCCCCGTGTCTGCGTGGGTTTCCTCTGGGCACTCCGGTTTCCCCCACCACCAAAAACATGCTCGAGCCAGTGCCCCTGGCCAAAGTACTGGCTCAGAATCTGGAGTTGGCCCCCAGGTGCTGCGCTGCGCCGCGGCACCCTCCGCTCCTCAGGGATGGGTTAAATGCGGAGGAAGAATTTCACTGTACATGTACGTATGTGTGACGAAATAAAGTATCTATCTAAAAACATGAATGGGGGCGCGTTAGGTGCCCATAACCACTCCGCTAATGACACCACCTACAATGCAACTCTCAATATCTCCACTGTCGCCGAGGCCCACGTCCCGCCTTAGCTGGGTGCAGAATGTATTACACCGAACGTGGGCAACAATCTCATTTGTCGGGTTGCTTCATCCAGACCCACTGGACTGTCCCGCCGCGAGCGTTGCATGGATGGTTCATAGATGAATGTCCTGTACCCTTGGTTGTTCCTACACAGTAAATTTCACAGTTAACACTTAAAGAGTTAAATTTAACACTGTGTCTGAGTGTATTTGGTCCTTTATCAGATTTGGTGTTAAATTAATTATTTACATGTGTTTAGCTCCTCTTAAAATTAACTTGAAATTGAGTAAAAAATTAACACCGGCTGACACTGCACAGCACCGCCGGCACGTCCGTGAAGGTACGGGTGTCTGCATCTGAGCGGACGAAGGCCGCGAGGGCCTGCGACACGGCAAGTCGGCAGCGCCGCTGCGACCCAAACCCTTGGGGTCCGAGCCGAACCTCGGTGTGCGCCAAGGGTCGGGTGCTGCATGACTCACGATGCAATGAAAATTGCGGTCTTTAAAGTTTGAGAGAGGATGAGGTGGGTGGGGTGGGTCTTTGTAGAGTCTAATTGACACAATGCCTTGTAACTCTGCAAATTAACACCAACACTAGTAAATATTCAACTCTCTCCGTTGTTGTAATAACTCTGAAAGAGTCAGTGAACTTTGACACTGCATATTTAACACTGCGAAATTTACTGTGTTCCAGTCCTGTATTCTTGACGACTCATAGCCTGGCGAGCCAGACACTAACGAATCGCAGCAGTGCTGTATCCTTGTCGCTAACGGTGTTGTACCCGACAAGACACCAACGGTGTGTTTTAAAAATGGCTGTTGACGCCGTGCTGTCCGACTCAGCTGTCCTGAGCTCAACCTGCCAGGGACCCATAGCCGCGGGTTGCAGGTGTTCTGTTGTTCCGCTTGTGTTTGACGGTGCTGAAATAGCTGAAATGCTCGCCTGTCGTCTAAACTATAGGGAGGCTTTTTTATTTTAGTGTACGTGTGTGTGTGTGTGTGACATGTGCGTGTGTGTTCATGCGATAGCGCGTGTGTGCGCGTGGCTTGCGGTGCGTTGCTGTCAGCAAGTTTTGGCTGAGAGGAGCTCTAAATGGAGGCCCTAGCAGTGACCTCCATCTTCTTCGGCTGCTGCCGCTGGCGAGTTGAGTCTGTCAGCCATGCAAACAATGCTGTCGAACCGCACTGTCTGTACGGGCACCGACCATCTCCCATATACAGCCTCTCTCCCACACTCATTCAGACTTCAAGGTTAACTCATTCACTGCCAAAGACGCGTTTCTGCTTTTTGGTGAATAGTACCGCTGAGTGCTCAGTGAGGCTTTATTGCCAAACACAAAAAAATAATAGAGTGGGTGTTTGTCTACCAAGCTATCTTCAATCCTACTCTCACCTATGGTCATGAAGTGTGGGTCATGACCGAAAGAACTAGGTCGCGAATACAAGCGGCCGAAATGAGTTGTTCAGTCACGCGGGAGAGACTCGGAGTAGAGCCGCTGCTCCTTCGCCTGGAAAGGAGTCAGCTTAGGTGGTTCAGGCATCTGGTTAGGATGCCCCTAGGGAGGTCCTCGCTGCATGTCCCACTGGGAGGAGACCCCGGGTCAGACCAAGGCGCAGGTGGAGGGATTACATCAACTCCCTGGCCTGGGAGCGTCTCGGGATGCCCGAGGAGGATGCCGCTAATGTTGCTCTGGAGCAGGGAGTCTGGAGCTCTCTGGTGGAACTGTTGCCCCTGCGACACGACTAAGGATAAGCGGTTGAAGATGGATGGAGTGGGTTTAGTACATCTATCTGACCACCAGAGGGTGCCATACACCGCCAGTGGGAGCCATATAAAGGGAGCATATAGCGGCGACATACACCTTGCGGCCATCGTGTGCACTTCACCCATATTTATTCAAGATTTTGTGAGAAATCAGCAGTTTTTAGTGATACCCACCCCTGTTCTGGAGGCTATAACTAAAGAGTGGAAACAGGTAGAAACTAGCATTTTTTTGTTTTCTGACGATAAAGGAGTATACTCCACTCACAGACAGCCGGGTGAAAGCCCGTTTTGTACAACCATCTTCTCATATCGCATATCTCATGCTGAAATGTTTAATGGCTCTGTACTGTCTGTCCTAAAATAAAATTCATTCATTCACTTCATTTTTCTTTGAGTCTTGAAAAAAAAACACTCACATTTAAAAAAAAAAACTTGGCACTGGGAGGGAATTAGAAAAATGGTTACTGAACTCACTGAATGAGTTCATTGGAAGTTTATTTGAGTATCAAAGTTTGTACTAACTGCAAACAATAGACACACATACACTCTCTTTGCCTCTGTGTCCTTCTCTGCTCTCAGATCTCAAATTAACAACACACCAAATACCCAAACACTACGGGTGATTAGAAGTCTAATCTAACAACGACTGTCACCCAGATTTGATAAGCTGAACAATGACAAAGGAACCCTAATAATAAAAATATTTCTAAACGCACATATTCATTGAAATGTTAAACTCCTGGATTCACCAACTTCGAAGAAAAACATGGAATAATCATACCTCACTTTCCAGGTCTTGCACATGGAATACATTGTACACGCATAATGTGTTACGCTGCGGTGCAGGCATTATGTACGCTGTATTGGGAACGAGATTGTGACATCAGGCGACTACTAAATGTCGGTCTTTGACCAGTTACACATCACCCCTCTTTCTTCGTTCAACATTTTGCATAAATATTGATGAAATACAGTCAAAATCATACTTGAAGTTACTCACCGAGTGGTCACTTCTGGACCAATAGGCTGGCTGGTTCTACTAGTAATTCCAAACGGAATGAGAAAATGGAACAGGTTGCACCAGGGCTCTGAACCGGTTCAAGGAACGAAAACTAAAACCGAAAACGAACAGAATTTTAGAGGATTTTATGAGGAACGGAAACGAAAAAGCATTTCTTCAACTTTTCCGGAACAGAAATGGAACATTATGAAATCCACAAAACTGTTTTTTTCTGTTCTCTATATATTTTAACATTTCCTATGTCTGGGAGACCATTTCCGGTTGTGCATCCATCCAACTTTCACTGTCAGCCATCAAGCCCCATGCATGGGGCTCCATCTTGTGGACAGAAGAGGAAGCAAATGTAATGGCGTTTTAAACCCGATTTCACGTTAATACAGTTGCACTGAAGTTTCAAAGTCCACCAAAGATATTTTGTATTAACTATATCTCAACATAACATTGCACATGATAAGGAACTTTAAGAATGAACAAAGTTGTTGCGTTCCGAACGGGTTCAGGACCGATTTTTTGGTGGCGGAACGGTTCTGAGAACGAAAACGTTAAACATAGGCCTCCCTGAACCGTTTGAAATATGAGTAAATAACCCTGTAGGTGTGTGCTCCCACCGAATAGACATGTTGAAAAATAGCCAAAGACACGGCAAGTAAATGGCACCGGACGTGACGTTCAGAGTACAAATTTAACCGCAAGTACCCCCGGAACTCGTCTATCCAAGCTCTCCCTGACACTTGTGTTTTGAAACGCGATTCATTTAGCCAAGGCTCTGCCAAAATACAGCAGTGCAGCAGCTCCATATAGGACCCCCCCCCCTACCAAAAAAAAGGAAAAAAGCGCAGAGCTGGCGATTTCTCGAGTGCCAGAGTGCGAGACGGAGCAGAGAAAGTGATATAGAAGAGGATCGCTTTCCACCCCATTGGCCTGTGAAAACTCTACCCCCCTTGCTGAAGAGAGGAGTGGTCGAGGTCCATTTTCCAATATTAATCAGCCATTAAATGAACTGCAGTAGGTTTTAATTGCACCGTTTCCCGGGCTCGGATTCATTCGAGGCGGCTGATTGCGGTGTGATGACCATGATGTGTCCATACTGTCCATAGGTGCGGGCGCAGCAAACTGTTCGGCGTGTTGATTTAATGGATTTTTTTTTTAAACTCTGGGTGAGAGTGTCAGTGTGTGTGCGTGTGTGTTCGTCTTCTATCTTACCTCTCCGTAAAGGGGTTGCCAACAGGGCTCCCAACGAAAACTGAAAACAAACGTAATTTTACGTAATTTTATAAGGAACGGAAACGAAAATAGATTTCTTAAAATTTTCCAGAACAGAAACGGAACATTATGAAATCCACAAAACCGGTTAAAAACATTTTTTTTGGTTCTCTATATATTTTAACATATAACATCCAACTTTCACTGCCAGTCATCGAGCCCTATGCATCTGGGGCTCCCTCTTGTGGACAGACAAGGAAGTGAATGTAATAGCATTTTAAACATAGTTTTCATGTTAATACAGTTGCTTTGAGGTTTGAAAGTCCACCAAATATATTCTGTATAAACTATATCTAAACGTAACATTGCATAATGTAAGGAACTTTAAGAACGAACGAAATGTTTGTGTTCCGAACCAGTTCAGGACCAATATTTTGGTGACGGAACAGTACAGAGCTTGAAAATGTTAAATATAGACCTGCCTGAACCGTTCGGAACGGAGTGTTTTAAAAATAATTCTGTTCTCAAGCCCTTGCCCATGCATCTGGGGCTCCATCTTATGGACAGAGGAGGAAGCGAATATAATGAAACGTTTAAAACCCGCTTTTCACATTAATACAGTTGCACTGAAGTTTGAAAGTCCACTAAATATATTCTCAATAAACTATATCTAAACGTAACATTGCACAATATAAGGAACTTTAAGAAGGAACAGAATTTTTGTGTTCCGAAACGGTTCAGGACCGATATTTTGGCAGCGGATTGGTTCCGAGAACGAAAACGTTAAACATGAACCGTTCGGAATTGAACATTCTCAAAATAATTTCCTTATTAAGCCCTGTTTGCCAATGCAACGAAAGTCATTGGCTGTGTCCAAGATCGCTCCCTATCTCCCCATATAGTGCACTATATGGGGCGCACGCCATTTTGTAGGGGCGTCCGAATTCTTCATGTACCCTATATAGTGCACTGAAAGTATCCCACAATGCACTGCAAAAAGTAGTGAGCATTGGATGTACCCTAGATGGAGTACCATAGCCCATATTGCATTTCGAGACGTTGATTGTTGAATTTTATAATCATATTTTTTATAATTATATTTATTATAATCATTTTGACGGCGCCAACTCCAGTGTCCGAAATTTCGCCCGTTGCTCTTGAGTGCACTATACGTGAGTGCACTATATGGGGGGTAGGGAGTAGGGGATAGGGAGCGATTTCGGACACAGCCATTGGCTCTTAACACAGACTTAGCAATCTCTTTTCCTAATCTTAGACCTCGTCCACACCACGTTTTCGAGTGAATAGAATAGAATAGAATACTTTATTGTCACCGTCACATTGTCTCCAACATCACAGGGAAAATTTGTTTAGCAACTCCACATGGCAGCAACAACAGCTGTCTGAACCGTTTGGAATGGAACGTTTTCAAAATAATTTCGCTTTCATTTCCTGGAATCATCATCATATTTGTGTCAGACAGTATGAACATATATCAACTTTTCCTCTGTCACTACAGCTGTCAGGAAGAGAAAGTGGTCATCACCATGGCAACGGCCTGGCCGTCCCTCACCCCCTCGACTGTGGCCGGGTTTCTCTCTGTGCTCCAGCTCTTCCTGCTGCTACCCGCCGCGCCCGCCCAGACCCTCACCCCACCACCCCCCACGGAGGACCCCCTGGCCAGGCCCGAGTGCACCAGGAAGGAGCACCCCAAGGTCACTATTCAAGGTCAGTAGAGGGACCATGTTTAACGGTGCGTTCAGACCCTAGACTGTATTTAAAAATGGACGCCGCATTCGTTTTGATGTCCGTGCCTACTTCCGGGTTGGTATGCGCCTCAGGCTGGTGGAGCCTAGACTCAGAAAACCGAGGCCTATGGGAATTCCAATAGAAATATTCCAATCTTAGCAGCCTGTTTTAACATAAAGATCTTTCTCAATTTATTTTTAATGTATATTGCCGGGATAATTATCGGTTAATTGTGTGAGGGGGGGGGGGGGGTGTCATAATTTCACAAACAGATTTGACGTAAATATTTTTTATTTCAACTCCCATAGGATCCCATTCATTTTGACTCTGTCGTTTGGCGCCCCTAGCAGACAGTACCACCGGAAGAAGTCGCGTGTGGGCTGTCTCTCTCTCATATACTGTATGGCTCTCTCTATCTCTCCTCGTCCCCGATATACGGGTACTTTCAGCAATGGCACCGCGCGGTCAGAGGCTTCAACCCGGCTAGGATGAAAGCAATAGGATGACGTC
>OMKY01240673.1:0-20818 GCA_900302395.1 Bregmaceros cantori | reverse complement strand
TAGAGAGCGCGTCCCCCAGAGTCGAGGTTGAGCAGCGCCGGAGGTTCAAATCCCCTGTCCGGCATTTCTGCAATGTCTCCCCCCCGACTCTTCATCCCAGTTTCCTGTCAGTATCTCTCTCAATAAAAAGAATGAAAAATGGCAATTGTGCCCTAAAGATAACTTGAAAGTTGGATGGATGCACAACCAGAAATGTTAATATATAAAGAGAACCGAAAAAAAAAAACAGTTTTTAACCGGTTTTGTGGATTTCATAATGTTCCGTTTCTGTTCCGGAACATTTGAATACATCTTTTTTCGTTTCCGTTTCCGCTCCTCGTAAAATTCCATGAATTTTCGTTCGTTTCCGGTTTTCGTTTCTTGAACCGGTTCAGAGCCCTGCTTACAACAATGCTTGGTCTAAGTTTTATTGACCTTTTTGCTCTTGATGTTTCATGTCAAGCTGCACAAAGGAAACGTGTATTGCTCTTTATTGTCGTTGCATTATTCATATTACATTAAGTGGTGATGTATCTTGATCTCACTTCCAATCTTCCACTTTCCATCCCCGACTCTATAGACAGCTCTCTCCCCTGTGCCCGTTATGTCCCGAGTTCTTAATGAAAACGGGTCCACATATTGTCCAACATACAAGCCACTTAACAAGAAGGAAAGTACAGCTATAAAGGAGAAGTCACATAATAGCCGATGCCTGCTGAGAGACCAGACAGATAGGCGCGTGCGTGTGAACATATACATTCACGCGCACACAAACAGCGCTCGTGGGAATTGGCGTCGGCTTGGGCACAGAGGCGCAAACATGCGCGTACGGAACTCGCCCCCGACCGAGGCAGCCGGGGATAGGAGAGGTAGCCATTAGCGGCGCGATGGGCAGTGTTTTGCTCATTAGCTACAGCTGCATGCTTCACCCTACTCGGAGCACTGCCGTACCCCGCCGGGCACCGCTCCTCCCACTCAACTTTTTTCCGCCTACACACCCCACGGGCAATCAAGTGCACGATGAGTCACTACACAATGTCAAAACGAACAGTGGATTGACCGTTTCAAATCAGCAGTAATTTTGTTTTCCCGTTCGTTGCACTTTTCCGGAAAGTAATTATAGCAAAAGTTTGAGGCAGCCACAGCGACCGTCAAGTGTTTCGACATGATGATCATTTCACTGACATGGAAACAGCAAGGTGACTAGACTCAAGATGAGGAGTGGAGAGCTGTTGGAGAGACGTTTGAAAAGTTTGGATTGCTCACCTTTTGCCAAATTCACCATGCGCTCGAAACCAGGCATAACAAAATACAAATCTCCTAAATCGAACATTGCGATTCAAGAAAGAGAGACGAGAAGACAAAGAAATATTGGGAAAGACAATTGCCGAGATGGAGACAGGCACCGAGCTAGAGAGACAGATGGATAAAGAGAGAGAGACAGCCCCAAGACATGCCAGCCTAGCTAAGTGAGAGTGATGCCATCAGCAGCACGCCACACCCTGCTGAGGCATGTGGACAGATGGAACAGTCTCAGTGAGCTAAATCACACAAGCAAAAGTTTGAGCTCCCCGCGTGCGTGCCGGTGTGTGGCTGCGTGCTTTTAAATGCGTTTTAGCCTGGCATGCCAGACCAATGGGGCTGGCATGAACCACTGACGATGCAAACACTTTGATTGAAGGCCTCAGATTTTGGACTCCAAATTGATGCGAAACCTGACTGAAAATATAGTGTGAGTGTCATAGAGGTTGGACATGTCACGGAGCTGTTGTCATGGAGATTTGTGATGTCATTGAGCTTTAACTGGATTTTTAGGGCCCCCCCCTCCGACGCTTTTGAGTGTTGATTCAGACAGTCGTCGGCCCGAGCAGTAACCTTGGGGTGTTAACAGCCGTGGCGGACGCGGGGATTTAGAACCAAGGCCCGCACATCGGTGGGGCCTTGAGCATTCTGGATCTCTCTCTGGCTCTAGTCACGAAGCTTGTCGCTTTTGCTGGACACCCCAGGGGGAACCTTAAAATACAACAACACTAGCACCACATTTCCGCGTATAAACATCATGTGACATACAATTTATTTTGATGTGATGAAGGGTGTTCTGAGGACTTTGTCATTGTAGAATGGCAAGAATTATTTGACGCTATTTTTAGCCTTGTATTTCTGGCTGCAGGTGAGGATCATTCAAGCCAGAGGACTTCCACGACAGCTGTCCAACTTTGTCTTCTGTCAGTACCTGTTCTGGGGACAACAGGAGCCGTTCTTCATCGCCCCTGAGGTGGACGCTACGGCTGGACAGGCAGCAACCGACCCACAATGTACCGTCGTCTTTAACAACACCCAGGTCTGGGCGTAATATGATCATATTCACTTTGTTAGCATTTTAATAATCAGGTTATTGTCAATGAGACAAAGTTCACAAATATATTTTTTTCTGTACCAGTAAGCACTTATTTGTCTAGTATTGTATATTACAAATAAGACAATACACCTTACACAGCAATATAGTGATATTGCTGTGTAAGGTGTATTGTCTTATTTGTCTATAATAAAATTAATACATTTAAGTCAAACCCATTTGAAACCTTCATATTCCCCAGTATGTTTTGATGCTGCCAGTGCAACATATTGGTCTTCAGCACTAGAAGATGATTCTCCTTTTTATATACTTTTCCATAATTCCAACAATTTATAGAATCTTCGTATTTTCCTCATTCTGTCAAACATTTATATTCAATTCATTTGAATTATTCACAAACTTATAACACACATCAGAAAACTATTTTGCCTGTGGGAATAACTGCTGCATCTTCTGAATGAAAGTAACAAGGCAAGATCTTTGTCAGATCTTGGACTTCCTGTGTTTGGAACAACTTCCTGTTTAGATACTGTGCTCCTTGTGAGGGAGACTGTTCGCTCTCATTACTTCCTGTGGGTGGTGAGCTCTGTGGCCTCGCCATGAGAAGGTCACATCTTTTCTAAGAATCTTTTCTGTGTGAAAATGGTACACTGGTTAGACTGAAACTGCTTTAAGCCCTGAGACATAACTAACATACACTGAGGTTTAACTACTTTATCCACAGATATAACTATTGTAGACGCAGAGATATAACTTCATAAATCCTACGTAACTACACTATGCAATGAGATATAACACTGCTTTTATATATAGAAATTTAATTCATAGACACAGATATGTACATCTTGCAACAGCGGTATAACTCAATACACACTGACACAATTCAAGAGGCACATATATGTGTCTATGAATTAAATTTCTATATATAAAAGCAGTGTTATATCTCATTCCATAATGTAGCTACGTCTCAGGCCTTAATGTAGTTATATCTCTGCGTCTACAATAGTTATTATTATTATTATCATTATTAATATTATTATTTATTCTATGTTCAGGAGATGTGTGTGAGTGTGAGTGAGGATCTCCTGGACTTCCTGTCAGAGGGGGCGTTGCCCATTGAGGTGTACGGGCACAAGCTGGCCAACCACACTCGAAACCTCGCTCTGTGGGATCCGCAGGTGATTCGGGACAAGACCCGAACGCTCCGAGAGAGGTCTGTTCATTGTCTTGCATGCACTCATCCTTCCATGATAACTTGGTTTCATTTCATTTATGAAATCAGTCAAAAACATACAACACACAAAACCACATTTTCTTCATAAATGATAGCTGAATGCAACAACTTATAGTGTAAATAAGATCATATCCACTTTTCTAGAACAATTGCTTTTAGAATTTCTTACATTCTATAAAAATGTCTCTTGACGTGTCATCTGTAGGATGTCTGTGGAAGTCAGCGGCTGTGTGATGTGTCAATGTAAAAAGTCAAAGAGGCACAGATATCTTCCTGACATCTTACAGTAGAACTCTTTCAAATCTGTTACAGTAGATATCTTCTGAACAGGTTACATTACAGATATCTCGCTCAAATCAAATGAAGCTTTATTGGCACGATAATGAGAACACTCTGTGTTCCAGGTGGTTGGAAGTAACTAGGAGCCTGGAGTTGTGGATCTACTTTAAAGAATTAAGTTCTTCAGGAGACTTCTCTGCTGTAGAGGTCCAGGCTGCTCCTAATGTCCACACCGGAGGGGTTTTCCAGCTCCAGCAGGTCCTCTTCACTATACCTGCACCTGATGGCTCTGTCTCAAGTCATGACTTTGCAACACATCACCTGCATTACACCCAGATCAATATATATCCTTTAAAGATATAAATCTATCTAATGTGGATTTAGATTGACTGGATCATTGGATGTTCAAGCCGTGTCTGTCTGTGTTTGTCTGACTTTGTGTCTACAGGGTCAATCTCGTCGGGTTTGTGTGGAGGTTCGGCCTGTGACTGACTCTGGGTCCATGCCTCTCATCGCAACCTCCATCGTCTCCGTCGCCATTGGTGATGTCACAGTGAACCCGCAGCAGGAAGAGGAGATGGACAGCTACCAGGTTCCTTACAGTTTTATCTTACAAAGATTCATGGAAACGGGATTTGGTGTTTGGCGTCATGTTGTGTATTGTGCACGTAGGAGATAGATCTGGAAAGGATGAGGGAGCAGTGGTTGGCTGCTGTCACCAAGCGACAGGAAGATCTAGATCAGCAGCTGCAGAAGATTGTGTCCAAACCAGGTCTGTGTGTGGCTTTAAGTGTCCGACCTATATATCGGTCACCGATGTAAATAGATTTTTTTTAATCATATGGTGCTCTCATATGGGTATTGCTGAAATTTAATTAAAACACTGATGAAAGGCTCTTAAAGTTGGCTAGTTCAAATGAATAAAAACAATTGGTGTATGCTTAAAGGGGAAGGAACATGAAAAACAAGTTTTTTTAGACTGTTGCCTGAATTTTATTTGTGCCAATTATTAATCGTAGCCACGAAAACGTCTAGTTGGGCCATTTCCTGGTTGTTATTTGCATAAGTGGGCGTTCTTGGTCCTCCCAGCTCACCGGCTCGTTCTGAAATCCAGCCCTGCATGACGTCATGCTGTTCTTCCTGTTCTTCCTCGCGCTACATTTAAATGATTCGCATTAAATAACGTGAATAATTATGCTTTGCCGCCCTCTAGTGGTACAGCAGAGTCACTACATCTCTCTGTAAACATGTATGTATGACTATTACGAATATAAACGATACAATCTGTCTACTCCTATCTAAATAAAAAAGCAGGTTTAATTTTTATTGTGTGTTATTTATTGTGTTTGAGAAAGCGGCCGTTTGGCGGTGGGGCGCGACCCTCCGCGCCATACTCTTGACATACTGTAAAGAGTGTGCTGGCCATGTCGGAGCGAGCGCAAGGGAGAGAGATTGGGGAGTGGCAGCGGCATCCACTATCCCGCACTCCCCACTCTCTCGTCCGCCCCAAGTAGGGCCGGGATCAGCGTCCAGGGTTAAGTTTCAGGTTGAGCGTCAACACCGGTCAGGACACGCGCTCCAGGAAGTGCAGCCGGGGAGAGGCGGTCGTTGTTGCTGCTGTTGTTGTTGCCGGAGCAGGTCCACTGCTGTTGGCCCACACAATCCGTGGCCCAATATTTCCGTTTGTCTGACAATTGAATGGGTCCAGTACGTTTTGCGTTCTTATAAAGGAGAGCTCCGACAGCCGCTCTCACTCTCGGTTGTGCCTTTAGATTGGTTATGGCGCCTAAATGCCCTTTGATGTGGTGTGCGATTGCGGGTGGTGGTGGAGCAGCAGTGGTCAACACATCCAAGCATCTTCTTCGATATTTAATAAGTGCAAATTTAACGTAATTAATTTGATTATTTTGTTAATGTATTATTTTCATCGATTTTAGCCCCAAACGTGGCTATTACAAATTGTTGGAATATATTCTGACCTTCTAAAATCTTTTTAAAATTTTTTATATGCCAAAAGTCCCATTTATGACAATTTCATTCACAATGGTGTCCCTTCCCCTTTAAAAACAATACAAACTACAGTATAACAGTTATCAGCCTGCACTCTTAAATTGTTTATTCATATCAGGCCCCTCCAAAAATCATATTGCTCAGTCACTAGTGTACTCAACAAGTAATCAACTTTGTAATGCATCCAAATGGTTTAGGACCTAAACTGATTCCTACCGTCACTAGTCACTACACTTGCATGTGCCCGCATTGGTGATGCATTGATCAAGCTTGTTCTGTTGGCATTCAGAGGCTCTTTCTGCTGTGCTTCCTTCTCCTGTCAACACTAATGTGTTTGTGCGCAGACAAATGTGAAGAGGACGTAGAGAGGGAATGTCAACTGTTAGAAGCTCGACTGACTCTGACTGAGGAGAGGAACTCTGTGATGGTTCCAGCGCAGAACAGCGGCATCCCCGGAGCCGCTTCAGACAGGTGATCTCTTGGCCCACTTCAGAACAAGAAACTATTATGGCCCTTTTCCAATGCCTTGATGTGGCCCTACTTTACCTGGTTTAAGCTGCTAGCATGGTCTTTTCCATTAGACCAACAAGTACGTTACCTCATAACCAGGTACTATTTTATTACCTGCTCTGCTCAGGTTCCCAGCAGGTAGTAACCAGGTCTATGGGTGGCCATGGTTGATGGGTCATCACTGACGAGCTTTCTCGCGGATTGGCACACTCTTGACTTTCACCCGCACCTTGAACCCTCCCTCCGTAGGAATCATTGAAAATCAGCAGCAGATATGTCATGTTCACAGGAAGAAAAGCATACACTGGCCAAAACGGTCCTCACAACACTGACAACAGATCAACAGAAGTGCTTCAGCTAAATATGTTCTTATATCTATGATATCGATAGATATCTATCGATGAACACATCTGATCACAGTAGTCGTGGTGTTTGTGATCGTCCTCTCAGAAAATTGCTGTTCATCCATTGCAAACCGTGCCTCAAAAAAAAGACTAAATATTATTTTTTAAAATGTATATTGATTTTTATTTTTTTATTTTTTTATTGAGAGAGATAGTGACAGGATTTAATCGAAAACTCTGAAGAGTCGGGGGAGACATTGCAGAAAAGCTGGACAGGGAAATCGAACTTGCGGCACTGCTCGACCTATGGTCTGGGGGACGCGCTCTCTAGACGTGGTCCTCTGCTAGACGCGGCTTTGAAATACATCTCGTCAAGACGTTAGTATCAAATTAGCTAACTATTTGATTATCAAAAGGAAAGTGGTCATGCATTTTGTATTGAATTGTCATGCACATGTTTTGTATGTATAAAAAATAATTAATAAATACAAAACATTTTTTTAAAGTAGTGAAAATGACAATACTATATACAATACTACCAATAATATAATATTGAAATTTCACTCATATTTGTTTATGGGAATACAGTGTTTCTGCAGTTCCTGCACTGCCCTGCCAAAATTCCAAAATTAATTAATTAAAATTAATCTTAAATCTTGAAATATTATAGCATTTTTATTAAACTCAATAAACAGAAAATGTTCTATGAATGCTTTTTCCATGTTTTAGGCCTAGCGATGTGTGCAAATTAGTTTGGTTCTAAAGCCCTTTTTCTGTTCTTAGGGCTTCTGTTCCTGGAATGGAGACACACATTCCGGTCATCTTCCTTGACTTCAGTGGTAAATTTGTAGATTTCTTTATTCCCTGTGGAGATTTCATATTTTTAAAGTCTTAAGATGATGCCACCTTCCAAAATATTAGGAAGGTGGCATCATCTGCATGAACTTGAAATTACAGAGGGGTCCAGGGTGCTTTGGCAGTTTAATAGGATTTCAGCTCTTGCAAGTTTTAATCGCTATGCACAAAAAAAAATGAGTTTGAAGGTGTACTGTGGTCTGCATATAATCATCTTCTGTATCTCCAGCTGAGGACTTTCTACAGGACCACGCGGCTCTCGGGCTGTCCGGAGGAGTTAACAGTGTTCTTTCCAATGAGGACCAACACAGCTTTGTGGATCTGCACATTGTCAGTCACCATGACGACAAGGTCAGCTGACACACTGAAAGGACGATACAGGGGAGATTTTTCATTTGAGTGGCATTTTGTCTGTGGTCATGCTACTGTACTGCAAAATTCATAGATGTGTAGTGTGCATTTTTGACATAATTTTGTTATTGCAAAGATGACTGATTTTTTTTTTTTTAAAGCATACCCAAATTGTGTGGTTCATTTTGCACTTCTTGCGTGATGAGGAATCATTAAGTCCTCTGTTTGGAAGACTAGGAATGTTATTCAAGCTCTTTCCATCCAATATTGTGGGAGTCAATTGGAAAATAAATAAATAAATGATCCCCTTTGTTTTGTTCAGGTACCACATATTTCATACAAAACACTAGTTTTGGGTTATGTATGAATCGTATTCTATGGGACTCCAGGGTATTTTGTTCCTTCAACAAGGTCATTGGTCAGGCAAGGCATTTGGAGAATTTGACTCAATTGATGTTCAGAGGCTAATAACTTGTATACACATCAATTACAATTTAAACATGTTTTTTTTTTCAACACTATGTCGGTTCGGGATATCATTGTTCTCTATGAGGCTTGGCAGTGAGACATGGAGAGCACCATCTACGGATTCCACTTGCAAGAGCGATCTGATAGCTCCCGTCACAGACTTCTGTTCAATTGTTGTTGACCTTAGGCGGTGACGGAGGCTCTAAATATCACTGTGTGAGCCCATCCTTTATGATGTCACTGATGTTGTCTTTTCTTTTTTTTGCGAAACCTGTGTGGGATCATTCCGTTACTTTGCATACTTGTTCCAATGGCAATAAGCAGAATCATTTGAAGTGTCTTCAATCAAGTATGTTGGTTGAACTGATGGGAGTCCAAGTGTTAATGAACATTGACTCTCTCTGCTGTCCAGGTGTATGCTGAAGCTTCCTGGGACTCTACGCTACACGGCGTCCCCCAGTTGAGTCGGGCGAGCAGCGAGAGGATCTATCTCACACTGAAAGCTGTGGTTCGACTCAGCCACCCTGCCTGTATGACTCTGGTGCTGAGGAAACGCTGCTGTGTGCTGGTTAACGGGAAACAGGTAATGACAGTTTGCTCCTGTGCTAAATTAGGCACATCTCTGCTAACCAAGCTTCTAAATTGGTGACAACTCTGATAACCTTCTAGGTTAGCAAAATTGTGCTAATTTAGAAGCTATATTAGCTGAGTCGCTGCTCATTTACTAGCTTGGTTAGCACAATTTAACAGAGAACAATACATGATCTCCATTCCACTGCAGTCTCTCCCAATGTTGCCCTTTAGCTCATAATCTACAATGTCTCAAACATGTAATCAAAAACGTTTTTCTTTTGTAAATGGATGGTACTCCATAATCACATTGAGCATGACATTAACTACTGTAGCTGTAATACCTCTGTCTTATGTTTGCAGGGTCTTGCCCAGAGTCTGCTGAAGATTGTGTCTCACAGGAGTTCCATCCCAGGATGTGGAGTGGCCTTTGACATTGTATCAAACATCCCTGGGGTGAGTGCTGTCGCTATGGTTACTCACATACGCTTGTTTGTTTCACTATTGTGTTGGAATGTTGCTGTTTTACTTCCTACATCATAATCTAAATTAACATCTTATCATTGATCATGGTGGTTAACACAGCATCCCTGATTATTAATTAGCCAAGATTAAACGCTCAATTAGACATGAAGCTGATGCTCAACTATCTATGACATTGTCAGCTCAACATCTTTTTCATTCGAAACACGGGGTCGACTGATATAGGTATTAAAAAGCAAACATCACAGGATTGCTGCAGCAATGCACATGATTTTTTAATAAATGTATAAATCCATCCATATTCTTTACAATTATTCAAATTACATTTCTCTCTGCTTTCTAAAACTATGGAAACCAATTGATTAAGAGGATTTTGAAAACGTAGCTTAGGTGCTGTTCATATCTATCCATTGATACCTAGCATTTTAAGTGACGTATAAGAATGTTTAAAAACATGTAAAAAGCTGTAAATTAACCTTAAATGTGATCTGAAGGAATTTCAGGGTCCAGAGGAGAGGCAGATGCTTGCACGACTAGCTGCTAGTGCTGACAGTCAATCAGAAGCCAGCGAAGCAGCTATAGAGAAATACCTTCTGAGTGTGCTGGCAGTGGACAACACCCTGACACTAGACAGACTGCGACAGGTGAGAATGGACTGCGGTGAGACTGACTATGATAGGTGAGACAGACTGTGTCCGATAAGAACGGACTGTGACAGGTGAGACTGACTGTGACAGGTGAGAATAATGCAAATAATGTTACACAACTCCGGACACTTTAGGTTTCACATCTCAACGTATATCACATCTTGCACAACTCGCTACACATCACACCTAACAGACTGCGACAGATGGGACGGGGTGAGACTGACTGTGATTACTAACTAAATACGCATCACATGTAAATAATGTTACACAACTCGATACACTTTACGCTGCACAGGTCAATGCACATCGCATCTTGCACAACTCACTACACATCACATCTTACAAAACGATGAAGAAACCAAAATAACAAGCAATTGCAACCCACCCATTTGCAATATACATTCGCAAGGATTATGCAAAATATTCCTGTCATGGTGATGTTTTATGGGCATGCAGCACTATGTTATCTATTGCCATATCTGTGTGTAGGAAGTTGCTGTAAAAGAACAGTTGGCGAGTGGCCACACCTTCCCCAATGTTACACAGGTGAGTTGTATTGGAAATATGTAAATGAACACACTCCTATATCTGAAATGGTCAAAGTTTAATATATGTGTGCGTAGTTTCTATTGTTCACTGTTCTAAGGAACAACTAACCATAAAGAATAGTTTCTTTATTGTTATTTTGAATAGTTAATTTAATATTTGTTTGAATAGAAGCAAACACTTAGTTAATGCTTTGTGTAAATATGTTGTTGCTTTTAGGGAAGGAAATGTCACCCGGATCTCTCTCCACATCGCTCTGGAGCGTATTCCACCCACACCAGTGGCACACATGCCCACGATGATTCAAGTCAGTCCACTTTTTCTCCCCTGCAGCTGTATGCATCTCTCTCAGCTTGTTTAGTGTATCGGTTTAGGTAACGGATTTTAGAAAAACAACAGATTTGTCTGACTTGAAACAAATTGTGTTTAGCTTCAATGTGTAGGTTATGATTTATTAGTTTGTTTGTGTGTTAGTAGCACTTGGATAGCTACTTGGCACAAACAGGTTAATGTCTAATATCGGTGCTCTTTACAGAATATCGCACACTTCCAACTCATCTTTAGCTATATATATTTAGATTTGGAACCGAATGACATTTAAGTAACACAATAATTTGTACATTCATGAAAGGCTGTAAATGGTTTTGGGGAGATCTGAAGCATACAGGAATTGATTTAAATTAAAGGTAACTAATACATCTATGCATGCGATGCGATCCCACCCCTGGAACTACTTTACAGTTTTCTGGAACTGCTTGATATCCACTGTGCAAAGACATGCCCATTTCTCAAAGACATGTATCTCCCTGAACTGCACTGGAAGAGGGTTGCATTGTCAATAACCTGGCTTTAACATGTGACCAGATGCCCTCTACTGTACAGATAAGGCGATGCCTCTGCTCCCCACATCAGTCGCTGAAGAGAAACCATCAGCTGATGAGCAGGTAATGAATCGTATTCCCGTAGTAGGCGGGAAAACATCCCAGAAATTCGCAAAACGGGCAAGAAGGGCCTACCCCTTCATGGGCGCTCCGAGATGCGTATTCTGGTCTAGAACACCCAATACTGGAGTTTCTAGATCAGTTAGGGAGATCCTATAGTCTTCACGCAAATTGATTTGTGCTTCAGGCTGATTCACACCACTGCCCCCACAGGTCTTTCCTCCAGAGGAGGTCTGCAGATCTGTATGCCTTCCTCCATCCATCATTCCTGAAGACCCCAGCCACCTTGCCATGCCCAGCGAGGCATCGAGTGGTTATGTGTCATCCAGTGTGTCCACAACAACACTGGCCGACGTTTATACTCTAAGCTGGGACCTGCCTCCGCTCAGCGACAACCAAGAAGACGACCTCAGTAGCACCTCTCCCATGGGAAGTTTCCCTGAATCCTTCTTGGTACCATTCCAGTCCGATGCCCGTCGTGTTGCTGAGGATGAGGCAAGCAAGATTGCAGAGGCAGCATTCAACGGGGATCTTCAGACTGTAGGTCCATGGCAGGAAGCCTTCCAGGAACCTGAAGGATCACCCCACCTCATAATGGAACCATCAGTCAACCAATCGGAAGGCTTGGAGCAGGACAATGAACAATCAGAATCGCAGAATAACCAAATTCACCACACCCTTTCTGGTCCTGTCGAGGGAGAAACTACTGAAGAACCAGCACAAACTGAAAATGCTCTGAGCGGTGGAGAGCTACGCCCTGACGTCATCCCTGTCCTCACAGTCACTCCGGTCCAGGCACCAGACCAAGCCTCCAGCAAAGGTACAGTCAAACAATTCAGTTAAAAAATATTGAATATGTTGTTTGTTCGTAAAGCATTGGCTTCTGAATTCAGACTCTGTGTTTTCCACAGATCAGAAAACATTTTATGTATCGACTTGGGAAGTATGATTAATCGATTTGAAGTAAAAAAATATTTTGTTAAGAGGAAAAGAAAATGAATTGGATTCTGCTGGATGATGCATTATTGATTGCCACTTGATTGCACTAAGAGTGTGTTTTTGCTGATTGCATGATTATTATATTAATACAATTTATGATTTAGAAAAATTATAATGAACTCAAAAAAGCAAAATCGTACAGCCATAATATAATTTTGGCCTAGTGTATTTGTGACATTGTTGATGAGATTTAAAATGTTTTGCATTATAAAACATATGTTACATAGAAGCTGTCATTGTTCCCATGGTCAGCCCCTCCAGGTTCTCCTCTACAGACTATGGGCGGAGCCAGCAGCCCATTTATGATTCAGAAAGTACAGAGAACCAGACTGTCCCACCTCAAGTCTTTCCAGGTATGAGGTATCAACCATTTACCTCTTCGTCCGGCCAATAGAGGGCATGGTAGCCTAAACAAAACAGCTTGTGTTTATTTTGTCCATGTTGCTCATTTTTGTGACAATAAAGCATCATTTAGACTGGCAATGTGTGTGTATATAAGACATTCAACTAAAATCATAAAAAGAAAGTTGAAATAAAGTGTTTTGGTTTTGTTATCTCAGACTCGGACACACCCCACGGTCTGTGTTTGCCGCTGCTTTACACTGATCTTGACTCAACCAGAGGAACAGTTTGAGTTGGCTTGTTAACTCGAAAACTACCAAAAAAACTGGTGATATAACAAAGAATGACAAGCAAGTAATTGGATTCAAATAAATGATTTGTTTTTATTATTTGGCCGCAATCACTGTTCTTTTCATTCTTTTTATTAAGAGATAGTGACGGATTAAGTCAGAAACTAAGATGAAGAGTTAGGGGGAGACATTGCAGAAAATCCCCGAGACCTGTGGTCTGGAGGGCGCGGTCCATAACCACTCGCGCCCCCTTTGATTTGTTTTTATTTGGTGTTTATGTGTCTATGAATTAATGTCCATCACAGGTGTCTGTTTCTGCTCTGGAAGAGGAGACGGGCCTTGCGGCCCCCGGGGAAAGGCTGGAGATCATCTCAGACTCTGAGGACGGAGGGGGCGGTAGCGATGGGGGAGGGGACATTCCTGATTGGCTGAAAGAAGGAGAGTTTGTGACGGTGGGAGCCAATAAGAGTGGCACAGTGCGCTACGTCGGACCAACACACTTCGCTGAAGGACTCTGGATAGGAGTGGAACTGGAGTTTCCTACAGGTAAGAAACACACAGACATGCGCATAGACTCACAGATACAGAGACGCGGACACACCCACAAATGGGCAGAGGTAAACCCACAGACATGAACAAGCGCTGAAACGCACACATAGACACACACAAATATGCAGAGATGCACACTGAGATACACCGATACAAACGCCTACAGAGACAAATTCCAATTTCCTTGAAGTTACTCTTGCCTTTGAGCTAACTTTTTTTGGTGGTATTTTCTTGCAAGGTATACCCTGGATGTCTGGCTAATCAACATGTTCCAGGACTTATTTACCCACAATTCCTAGCAACTGTGGGTTAGCCTAGCATGCGAGAGTATATGCGGACGCTGGAGCGGATAGCATTCAAGAGTTTGGGGAGTGCTGAGGGGGTTAACAGGCCTGTCCGCAGAGATGCCAAAAGTACCCAAATTTCTTATTTGAGTAAGAGTTGTGAAAAAACAATTTGACTACAAAGTACTGATCCAAATGTCTACATGAGTAGAGTAAAAAAAGTAAAGGCTCAGAAACATACTCAAATAGTATTTTTGAAAGTATAAATTACAGTTACAACAGTATAAATTAAAAGTAAAATATATAATGTATGTATATGCATGCACTTTTTCAATGCTATGTTTGAATAAATTGCTAAAAACCTAGCCTAGCTTACTTACGGTTCATAAATCCCACTGTCGAACGTTTGAATTAACATCTGAAAAATTCTCAAATCATGCTCATAGGCCCAACTCTTACTAACACAAAGAACAGTAACTGAAGGTTTACTCAATTACACTGCATCAATCCACTCATCTGAGTATTGAATGGGGCAACAGTAGATATGGCACCTTGTTCACTTCAGTTGCTTAGCAGTGACACCTAATGGCTGTCTCCCGTAATACAGGCCCATGTGCACTCTTGTCATTCTATATCTTTGGCGCAACCGCCACCTACTGGCTCATTCACACTATACATATCCCTACCTCCTACCACAAAAAAAGTAACAAGCCTGCTTTGAAAAAAGTAAGAAGAGTAGAAGTACCAATATTTCTGTTAAAAAAACTACTTGGTACAAGTAAAAGTCATTAGAGAAAAAAAGTACTTGGTAGTACATGCGTAGTTATAATACAGTACAGTACTTACATGTTGGTACTTAGTTACTTGCCATCTTTGCCTGTCCATCACAAGTTTACACGTTCGACGATTGGCTCAGCTGGATAGAGTGATGTGGACAACCACACTGAATGCATCACAGCTATGAATTAACACATATTAATGAAGCAATAATATGTTACGGCATTAGTACCAATATATGTTGTATTATGTATGTTATAAATGTTTGGGTGCCAGTAGGAGTTCAAATATGAAAGATAATATTTTTTGTTCTCTTTAGGGAAGAATGATGGCTCTGTGGGTGGGCATCGCTACTTTCACTGTAACCACGGCTACGGTGTGCTGGTGCGTCCCAACCGTGTGGTGAGGGGCGGGGCTAAGAGGCGGAGTAAGCAGCAGCGCCGTGGCGGCCGTCTATCGGGCTCCAGCCCGAACCTATCTGCTCTCACAGCATTGGCCAAGGGAGAAGGAGGCGGAGGGGGGAACCGCAATTCATGGCACACCTGATTGCACAGTACAATGCCCACCTCTGACTTCAATAATGCTGTGCTGTGATTGGACTCTTGGGAGCCACACCCACCTGTGACACCACCAGAAATGTGCTGTGATTGGACTTTTGGGCAAACTGGCAGCTGCTCCCAACCAATAGGATGAGCGAGGAGTTAATGCACAGCAAAGGATTCGAACCATGGAGAGAGTCACGGACTGATCATCTTGGAACTCTTTGTGGTTAATGGTTACTATTTTCAACTCTACATGTTATTGGTTCTAAATGGTTATCAATTTCAATTCCTTTTGTGGTGAAAGTGTTTATTTTAATCTACTAAGTCTTATGAAATGTATCAGGAGTGAAAATAACGGTTGGTTGGTAGATGATTTCCAATACATTGCCTGGGTGTGGAGTTGTGTAGTGCATTCCTCTGTTTGTGAAATGTAATTCAAGAATGAGAGGAGGTCCTTATTTCCTGTCTGCTAAATCCTTCTTTTGTTGATGTATTTGAGCCAAACACAATCCATGGAATCAACAGTTTCACACTGCGGTAAGTGCTCTGATGTTTTGCGGCTTTTCATAGCATAGGGAGTGCTCTGATGCGGTGGTGCTTCTCACATTGTGCTAAGCGTCATTATGTTTTGCGGGTGGGGCAATCTACTCAATTTTTTACTCCTTATCATTGGTTGTGTTTTTAACAGAGTTGTGGTATGTGTGTTTCTGAAGTCAATTTTGTGCTCTTATATGTGTATAACGTCTTGTCATGTGACATTTTTCTGCTGCCAAGGAACCCGGATGTCTTTTTATAACCAAAAAGAGAAATAAACTTTATTCTACCCTTTCAAGTTGCAGCATTGATACGCTTTCTTGCAGAAATGTCGAGCAAGTCATCAGCACAACACAATCATTAGCTTTAATCTTACTTTATATACATATAAAGTATGTGTGTGCATATATAGTATGTATATATACATACAGACACATGTATAAAACAAGAAAAAAAAACCCCTAAGAGAGAATGTACAAAACAAAGACATAACAGTCTACTGTCAAACAAGGCACTAAATATGAAACACAGTAGAACTCAGAACACGCTGCTGAGGTAACGTCGGTAGGTGGCGCCTCCTCACAGCATGAACCTGCGAAGCGTTAGTTGTAATGTTATAAAAACAACCAGATACATGTTTAACTGATGGTCTAGAAGTTTATATGTCCATAAAGTTTTTATGCATTATAATGTAGTGATAGCCTGGCGATACTACAGCAGAAGCGTTCTTGCACTCACTATTAGGATTTGTAAGAGGCAGACCATTTCCAAAATGTCCAAAAAACTGTATTAATGATTTCTTTCACCAGTAGAGCAGCACTCATTTCGACCATAAGAGGTCATAAGTTCCATCGCATTATGTCCCCACAACAGCCTCATGTTTTGAATGTTCCTTTTTGGATCCACCAGCTAACATAGTTTATATACAGACCGTCATTACTGATGGTGGATTCAGAAAGGGCCAGCACTTTTACAATTCAACAAACCATTTGCCTTGAAGTGTCCTGATATGCCTGGAAGGACATTCTTGGTGTTTAAGTGACTGCGGCTGCGTTTTGATAGTGCTCAGAAATTTGTAAAAGTGTGAATATGCTGAAAGGACAGCTAAAGAACATTGATTGCTACCAAATTACTGGAATTGCTGGTGCTTCCAGTTACAGCGGTGAATGTTAATTCCACAGCCCCTGTGGAGAAGGGAGCAAATCTGTACAAAGTACAAGAGCAGTTGAAAGCAGCGTTAGTGACTCAACACTAGACTGGACCCCCAGTAGATGAGTTTTCATCTAAACAGTTTCTGACTCTAATCACAGGGTTTGTTTCCTGATTGGACTGAAACGACAACCAACTAACTTCCTGTCGACAGTAGTGCGACGTTTCACGTTTGCTTAAATATTTTTTACTATTTTGAGTAAGTTCATTGGCGGTGCAGAGGATAAAAAGCAATAGATGGTGAATTGATGGCGAGCATAACCCCTCCTGGGACAGCATTAGCAGGATTGCTGTTGAAAGGAATTATCACATTTTTGGCTGCCACCATGAACTTTGCAAAAATGTTCAACCTTTTTTCTGATTCCAAATGGCACACATAGACGCCACATTCAAGTAGCAGATTCGCCTCACTTATCAAGTGCTATATTCAGAGTCTACCATTGCCTTCCTTTTTCCACACGGCACACTGTATAAGTAGAATCTGGCATGACAATCGCCTTTTTTACGTGATGTGATTTTAAATATATGCCATCTTGGTCAGAATTGATGAGACTGAGAGGACCAAAAATGGTCTGTTTATGCAAAGTTTAGTCAGTAACCCATCAAATTCCAGCTTTTCATAGCAGAAAGAGTTGATTAAATGCAAACATGTCCGTGCCACATCTTATCCATGCCACATATCCTTTAAAACATTACCTTTACATTGGATTCATTTTTTCATTGGGTTAAACAATAATAGATATTTCCCAGGGTTGGTTAGCGGGATCAATCTCATCTGATGTATCATAGTTCTAAAAATTAACACATTTCATGGAGCCGAGAATGTATTTCGTCATGGAGCTGAGTTTCCACAAGACTTATAGGTTCTATTGGGTTCTCCTCACTGCTCCGTCAGTTGCTCAGCACCATATCCCGGCCCATTCATATCTGCCTGACAATTATTACAGAATGTCTGCACTCAGACCAGAACCTGCTGGGCTGTAGTGATGCTGCAGTAAATACACTAATATATTTAAATGAGGTGCCTGCCTTTCTATATATAAATTCTTCACAGCTAGGATTGCTATTTGCTGGTCCACCACTGTATGGAGGTGGACCAGCAGCTACTTCCAGACTTTGGCACCAATATGACCTATAAATACTTCAGCATTCAGCTTCAATGAGTCTGAGACTCGCCAGAATTCCCAGGTAGAAGAACTTCTGGAACAAAAAGCCTTTTTGATTATAGTTTTGTTCGAAAAAGACTGACATTTTGGTTCCAACTGCGAAGCAGATTTTTACTGTTGCCGGTAAACCTGATTTAGCTGCTTAGATAATTACAAACTGGCAATATTTGCCGTTAACCTAAGAGTTTGAAATGTTGGGAAAACAGTTTAAAACCTGATTTATACCTCTGTGCTGATGGACGAATGCATTTCCATATTTCCACAAAAAGTAATGAAATGCCAGTTTTTATAATGAAGGTGAAGTCATAGAAAACTTGAGGAATTGTGCAATACAACCGCCAGCGGCCTACTGCTGAGCGACACAGGCTAGAGTATAAAGAGAAACGCAAGGGGAATAAATACAACACAATACAATAAGTCCTGGAGGAAATTCAACAGAGGTCTAGATCAGGCTTTCACGACATTGTCAGCACAGGGAATTTCCAACATCAAAGCAAAGCCAATTTGTTATTCAGTTTTTTTCATCCTGGAGCGCAGAGTAATCACTTCGTTTCAGGTTCTCAAAGCAGCTGAAGAATGGTCAAGCCTTCCGATGGCCTTTCGACGCTTCCAGCCTTAACAGACATCCACCTTCTGGGCCAGATTCTTAGCTGGTTCCTCTGGGGATGGAGGTGACTGGAAACTCTAGCTCCTCCTGATTGTCTATATGTGTGAGAATGAATTTGTTATAGCTTAGCTTAGATTAGCGTAGATGTACCTTTCACTGATTTTGTTGGCATATTGGGCTGGGACCTTGTAAACCATCAGGTGAAAAATTACCTTTTGTGGTAGTGGGGTTTAAGCTAAGGCTGCTTTCATCACCCACCACAGAATGTATTAGTGACTGCAACACTTTTTTTTTGAAAGGTTGAGGAGTTTTAGCATCCAGGATGAGGTCCCAGACCAATGTGCAGGTACGACTCCAAGACTGCAGTTTAGTCTGATTGGACAGACTTGGGCGGGCGATGAGTTCCTTCATGAAGGAAGAACCCACCAGAGGTAGGAAGCTGTTCCTGTGGACCAGACTGGGTGGAGATTCCTGAAGTTCCTCACAGAGCAGAAGCCAAGGTAGCAGCAGTCAGGCTGGAGGTCCTAGTGGCTGTAACAAGTCTTCATTTCTAATATGGATTTTCTATGAGTATACGTGGATAATATTGTGTATATGGAGATATTTTGTATATACAGTAGAATCAGTACTGAGGTGAGTACGGCTGAGGGTTGTTTCAAGGTGAGAAGGTGTCTAGTCTTTGGGTTCCACACCCCTTATCTCTCTGAGGGCCCAGTCATACCACTTTGTGGGGAATTTGTGTGATGAAGACTAAACGAGTGTGGTATCACGGAAGAGTTCACCTTGTCAACCCTCCCATGAAAATGTTCTGATTTGAATGAGCGTGACAATTACTGCACTTCATGACCAAGCCCATAGCTCTTAAGAACAAGGAAATGACTGGTGCTTCATTTGAAAGGTTCCTGTCCTGGGTGCAGTGAGAGTGTTGCAGTGTTATGTGATATGAGTGGGCCCTCATTCACGCTTTGTGTCTATCACTCCTCATCCAGCGATTCAGTCTTGATGTCTCCTCCACCGGCTCCAGGTGTGCGGGACAGGGCCAGTATGGAGTGGTTGACGGCAGCCATCTCCACAGCCAGAGAGATGGGGTCCTGGTGCTCCCCAGCACTGGTGGAGTCGTCCTGGGAAAGCCAGATAGAGTTAACCTGGATCGTCTACATACGCAGATCTAGATGAGGTCGATCGCAATCCTGAAATCAAATGCAATGTCTTAGTATTTCAACATTGGGATGAAAATGTACAAATCAACACTACCACTACTACTGTCTGCTTTTTCAAACTTTTCTGAATTGTTCAATGCTTAAACTAGTAGGCCGGGAGCCAGGGCCACCCCTCAGGGACCTTTTTGCTACCTTTTTTTCACTATTATTTTCTTTTGTATTATCCCCTGGGACATCAAAATGTGATAGGGTCCACGTGCAACTCGGCCCCGTTTGACCTCAGGGCCCAAAAATGTCCTTTTTTGGAAAACAATTCTGGCGAAATTATCTAATTGCATAAATGAGACTGTTGAAAGGTCATACATGGTCAGAGATGTCTGAAATTGTGCATGCTGGATCTTGACACATAGGGAACACTATCAGAAAAAGATCAAGGACTTTGTTGTTTTCTACTTTCAAATATCACCTTCACCATAACCCATAAGAGGAAAAAAAGCACTGTTCGCCTGACATTGTCATAAATTGTCATAAATAGTGATCATTTTGAGCCCTTTAACATATATATCACTGTCATGAATGTGTATTAAAAACCTCCCACATTTGTTAGCTTCAGTTTGAGACCAAATTTATCTTCCTAGCTAAAAGATTTCTGCTGCTAGGTCCAATGTTATCCATTATAATCAAAATCGGAAATAACGTCAAATCCAAGTTCTAGCTATCCCTCATCCGTTCAGCTTTAGTTCACATACTTCATGAGGATTGAACAACATCACACAATTATGCAAC
>OMKY01240665.1:0-10002 GCA_900302395.1 Bregmaceros cantori | reverse complement strand
TATATATATATATATATACTCTTTTAGTACGTGCGATGTGTTAATTGCTTTCTGCACAAGTGTTGCCTGCATTGCAGCTGAAGTAGCACATCCATGCTGCTACTGTCTTGCTTGTGTGGTTGCTAGAACCGCAAGATATTAGTCTTATCATGTTTACCCAACGAGTCATGGTTTACTGAATACACATTGGATCATTTACCCAAATCATCAAAGGTCATCTTACCAGGTTCTCCAATGATCAGACGGTGGGGATGTATTCACCAGGATCTATTCAGGATACTTCAGGACAATTCAATTGGCACAGGCAGTTACAGATTCGGGCTCCATAGTCCCTCCACGGCAGTAGCATCGGAGACTCTTTAGCTCACTTCCCTGTTCCGCCACTACCAACGTCTTTAGGCCGAGCCCCTTTTTGGGGTTAGCCAATGAAATGACTCGTCACTTAGCCTACATATACAATAACACTAGCAGATGTCCGTCTGGCCCTCGCATTGGTTGAGGTCAATGAGATTATTACTGGTGTTATTCACCACCGCTTTTGGTTGGCCTTCGGCCAGAACAGTTGGAACTCATATTTTGGAAGATGCCCAATTACACACACAGACAGTCTCACACACGAACCGATTCAGGGTCGATATTTTGGTGGCGGAACGGTTCAGAGAACGAAAACGTTAAACATAGACCTGCCTGAACCGTTCAGAACGGTTCAGGCAATGTGCGTTGTATACAGACTGTCCGCCTGTACATAGACCCAAGCTCCCTTGTTACAATGTGCCTTGTATATATTATTAACTATGTTCATACTGTCTGACATGTTTACATAAAATTATATTAGTTTCTTATTCAGATATAGGCTGTCCCCCTGTACACAGACCCTAGTTCCCTTGTTACAATGTGCCTTGTATATAGACAGTCCCCCTGTACATAGACCATAGTTGCCTTGTTACAATGTGCCTTGTATATAGACTGTCCCCCTGTACATAGACCCTAGTTCCCTTGTTACAATGTGCGTTGTATATAGACTGTATATAGACTGTACACAGATCGTAGTTCCCTTGTTTATGCCTTGAAAACTGAATTTATTTTTAAAACGTTCCGTTCCGAACGGTTCAGGCAGGTCTATGTTCAACGTTTTTGTTCTTGGAACTGTTCCTCCACCAAAATATCGGTCCTGAACCGGTTCGGAACACAAAAATTTAGTTTGTTCTCAAAGTTCCTTATATTGTGCAATGTTAAGTTTAGATATAGTTTATACACAATTTATTTGGTGGACTTTCAAACTTCAGTGCCACTGTATAAACGCCATTACATTCGCTTCCTGGTCTGTTCACAAGATGGAGCCCCAGCTGCATGGGGCTTGACGACATAGGATAGAATCTCCAAGACATAAGATATGTTAAAATGTATAGTGAACAAAAAAACGTTTTTAACCGGTCTTGTGGATTTCATAATGTTCCGTTTCTGTTCCGGAGCAGTTGAAGAAATCTGTTTCCATTTCCGCTCCTCGTAAAATTCCTTGAATTTTCCGTTTTCGTTTCTTGAACCGGTTCGTAGCCCGGGTTACATGTTTGTTGCACTCTCTCCACGTCTAAAATTCCTACTCTGTGATGTCGTATCATTGACAATGGCAATAAATGTCATTATGATTATGTTATGTCTCTGTGGCTGAGCCCAATTAAGATGCTTGTCGAGCTCGGGAGCTGCGGAGGTGGAAAGCAAACCCAACAGAGTAGATTCGAATCAAATCAAGCTTAGTTGAGTGAGGCTGTAACTGTGTAGTTGGAAAGTTCCAGAGCTGTGTGTGTGTGTGTCTGTGCATGTTTGCATGGGTGTGAAACAGGTGTGAAATAGCCATGGGTGGCTGCTAAGTACGAAAGAAGAAAACAACACAGCACAGAGTAGATAGTGTAAGAACGACCATGCAGTGGATTGCCTACGGCTATCAGCTGTGGCATCCTTTAGCTGTCACATAAATCTGTCACGGGTCAAACACTAACAATTTAGATTCCCAGAGAAGAGGCATGTACAGGGGCTATCTAGGCGTCGTCCATGGGCTCGTCGATATAAACAGTACTCTTCTCATGATCATGGCCACCCGGCCAGAACCAGGAACAGGTGGAGGCTCCAGGGGGTTGTGCTGCAATCAGAATGGATCCGGATGAGCACAACACCAGGAGCAGAACAGATATCCAGTGAAGTCTCATCAACGTATTACGTTAAACAGCAGAACAGACATCTAGCGAGACTTCGTCAATATATGGAGCTGAGACGTGACGTGCCCCGTCAGGTAGACTGACCTGATCTGAGTCTTTGGGGCTGCATCTCTCCGGGGTCGGATGCAGCCTTAAGTAAGGGCGGACTGTTGATTGTGAACGCGGGGCAGCTGGTGGCGCTGGTGTCTCCGATGTGCGCCGTTCGTCCAGCCGGCCCCGCTGACTTGTAACAAAATCGATGTGTTCACGTAGTTGTGATTTTGCTCCCGTTACATACCAGCATACCCGTCACATTCCAGAAGGTGCCGCTATGGACAAATTACTCCCTCAAAGTCGATAACTGTAGCCAATGGTCTTTGGCTCATCTCATCTGTCTCTTGAGACCCTTTTCCACTGGCTTACTTAAGGCCAGCATGGCACAGTTCACATGCACATCCACCCAGAAAATCGCTTTTCCACACGCAGAAAATGGCCAGGCCAGGTTTCAACACACACTCAGTTGTGGGTCCAGAATCTGGCCATCCATAGCCACATTTGCTGGTCGCTGATTGGTCACTCTCCAAGGGGGTTACGCAACGTGGTCGGCCAATCACATGACAGGGTTGTGTGCCCCCCTCTTGCAGGCATTAATAGAACAAAGGCAGGCACCAGCCGGGGGCCGACACCTTTGTCCCCCCCTACCCCCTTACAGCGGCCACAGCACACAGCCGGTAGTGTTGTGAATTCATGTATTAATCGGGAAGGGTGTCACAAGCGCAGGGGTGAGCACTGGCGTATCAAAATTGACTTTTTAAAAACTAGGCACCACCCCCTCATGGCCATGTTAAGAACAGTGGAAACACGTTCCTTGAGTTCTTTTGTAGTGGGGAAGTGGCTCTTGTCTGGCTGATCGTCGGGGCACCACTGAAGACTTTGCAACCAGCAAATGTCCTTGGCCATTCGCATGATCTCACTCCTCTAACTTGTCAACTGTTGGATGTTATCTTCCCATCGCTTTCTCTGTCTTCCTCTCCTCCTTCCACCTGGCATTGTGCTTTGCAGGAATGTTTTTGAGAGTCCGTATCAGTTGACATGTCCGTATCAGTTTTTGCATTTTGACTGTGGTTAGTCGATCTTCAAATGGCCTCGGTCTAGGCATTGTGCACTGTGTAATTATTTTGTTTCGTCATACGCACTAGTGACCCCTGGCTGTTTTACACCCTCTGTACATGTTACTTGCACCAAACGCTGTTACTTGAAAAGACAACGGCATCAGATGTATGCAACCAATAACGGAGTGGCTAATACTCTGGCTCCATCACTGGCTGACGCTTTGAGACAGACTCAGTCAGTGTGTATACGCACAATTTAATTCAATTCAATTTTTTATTCGTCACAATCCAGTGCAGGCCTCCCGGGGATGACCTGCAGAGGGCCCCACTGATAAACATTAATCCCAGTGTGTTGTTATTTACACAATGCCTCCACCTAGCCACCCCCATCTCCCTCGTGGCATTTCACACCATTTGCAGGGCGAGCGGCAGAATCACCGATGGGGAGTCTGGGTCATTTCAGTGGTCATGTTCATTGGAATAACTGTTTATCGCTTTGACATATTTCCATTATGTGTATTTTTTTTTTAATGTGTTATTTAATGGTTGGTTAGAAACCAAAAAACGATGGTATTGGTTCGCTGTGTTGGGAAGGATATTTTTTAAAAAGTAATCCCTCACAGTTAAAAGTTGGTAATGTGTCCCAGTTCAACTGTTCAACACTACTCTTCACTGTTCCACCTTAGGCAACCGACTGTCCCACATTAGGAAGCCGCAAAAAAGGGCCCATATTAGGGAAATCCACCCTACTGCAGGGCTCTGAACCGGTTCAAGGAACGAAAACGAACTGAAACGGAAACTGTTCCAGAACAGAAATGGAAGATTATGAATTCACATTTTTTCTGTTCTCGACATATTTGAACATATCCTATGTCGGGGAGACTATTTCCGGTTGTGCATCCATCCAACTTTCACTATCATGCATCTGGGGCTCCATCTTGTGGACAGACAAGGAAGCGAATGTAATGGCGTTTTAAAGCTGGTTTTCATGTTAATACAGTTGCACTGATGTTTGAAAGTCCACCAATTTTTTTGTATGAACAATAACTAAACTTAACATTGCACAATAAGAGGAACTTTAAGAACAAACAAAATTTTTGGGTTCTGAACCAGTTCGGGACCAATATTTTCTTTCGTTCCGAGAACAAAAACGTTAAACATAGGCCTGCCTGAACCGTTCGGAACGGAACGTTTTAAAAACAATTTTGTTTCCAAGCCCTGCCCTACTGTGACAAATGAAATGATTATTTGAACACCATTCAGTATTATCGACTCCGCGCCCACTTCACCGACACCACATCCAGTGTGTGTCTTGCAGGGCACCGCAGCACCGCATACCAATCAGCCCAAAGCCACGAATGTCCATTGTCTCCCCCCCGACGTCCACCACAATGGCGGCCGGATGGTGGTGATACGGGGGCAGCGCGGCAGAGCGACGGGCGCTGTTATCAGCTGTGTGCAGTCTCTGACCGGACTCCACTACACTCTGAATAATAGATTGCACACGAACACACGCGCGCGCACACACGCGGCGCAGACACATCGGTGAGGCAGACACGTGTACACACACACATTCTGTCTCCCGTGCATGTATAGATTATCTCTATCGGTTCCTCAGACTCACCCCACAGTTAGACATAAATGTGTCCTTTGAATAGCCCGGAACTTTCCGTGTCTGTCTGTGTCGCTCTGTTACGCTGTTAGTGTACACTCTCTCTCCCGCTCCCTATCGCTCTGTTTCTTTATCTGTCTCTAACTCTCTCTCCCTCTCTTTCTTTTCTCTCTCTCCCACTATCACTCTCTTGCTCTGTTTCTTTATTTGTCTCTATCTCCAATCATTCTCTCTCTCTCTCTCTCTCTCTCTCTCTCTCTCTCACTCCGTCTCTCTCTACTTCTGTCTCTCTGTCGCGCTCTCTCTCTCGCTCTATATCTTTATCCGTCTCTATTTCCAGTCACTCTCTCGCTCTCTCTGCTGCTCTCTCTCTCTTTCGCTCTATTTATCTGTCTCGATTTTCAATCATTCTCTCTCTCTCTCTCTCTCTCTCTCTCTCTCTCTCTCTCAATCTATTTATCTGTCACTTCCTCCAAACATTCTCTCTCTTGCTTTCTCTCTGTCCCTTTATCTGTATATCAATCATTGTTCCTCTCTCTTGCTCCCTCTCTCCCCTTCTCTAAGTATAATGACAAAGTCTGAGTCACTCCAACAGACACCTGGGACCCCAGAGTTCACTCCACCACCACAGGGTTCACTCCACCCACAAAAAATAGACTCATCAATTTGTCAATAAAATGAAATTAACGGTTGCAAGTTGCTGATAGAAGACTTGTGAGGCTTACCTGCCGTGCAAAAACCAAAAGACACCAAACATCCAGTATTGGGATAACAAAATAGCAACTGTGTGCTGGCTCTGTGGTGCAGTCGGTAAGACACCCACACCCAGCACATGTATAGCGGTGCCTGTGACTTGGTTCTCAGGCATGGGCAGCGTTCCAAGTTCTCCTCCCTTCCCTGACCTTTCTGCAATGTCTTTCCCAGACACAGGTAATACGTAGGGTCATTCATAAAATCAAATCAACTTTATTTAGAAAGCATGTTTTTTTTTCCAGCCGCACGACTAAAGTGTTGTACAGTGGGGTAGGAGACAACAAGACAGGAATAATACAACCCACAAAAAGCGCCAAGGCAGCCAGTTAAAATAAGCAAACAAAATATGAACTAAAACTGGGAGTGATAATACAAGATAATAAAATCCAATGGGATAAAAAATATAATTAAAAACTAGAAGCACTCAGAGATTGCAAACCCGTGCCGTAGTGGTACACAAAATCTTTTAGTGATAGCAGTATGTGTGGCAGTGCGTTTGCTCAGCACAAGCCAACTACATTTCCCAGCATTCCCCACAACCCGGAAGTCTGGTCACATGGCCGCAGTAAGCGCCAAACAAACTATTGGTAAGTTGGTGATGAAGTATGATTATGTTACTTATCAGCTACGGAAATGCACCAAAATTGAAAATTGATCGTCATTTCCAACAACTCATAAATACATTATTTCATCCAGCTCCATGCACACCTTTTTCGGGGACAAACCAACCAACGCTACTAAAAACATAACCTGCTTCCCAGCGCAGCCCCGGTGCAGGTAATAAAAATAAGATAGGGAGTAAGATTAAAATCACACACCTCCAAAGGCGAGTGAGAAGTAGTTCACGTGAAAGCTTTTTAAAAATTGTATTGTACTATATTTTATTATATTTTTTGATGCCGTGATATTATTGTTATTACTTTCAGACGGCACTACTACTACTATATAATCTTCCTACTATGCTATTCTTTTTATTGAAATACATCCACAGTGTTATTATATTATACTTTTTACTGTACCAGGGTGTGAACCAATTTCCAGTCTGTTCTATCCACGACCTGGAAATTAAAGCGATTCTGATTCTGATCATGGTGTGTTACCACCCACCTTTGGAGGAAGAGGTGAAGTTCGATGCAGAGCCATATGTCTAATGTATTGTGTATCACTAAAACGTCCACTCGTGCTACAGGCCATTATGATAATATAGTGGCATTATGTAGTAATTTATGCTGCCTCCAAGCCCACGGCTAAGTGTATTCAGCAGTGCATATAGTATGGAATATGATCTCCGAGAACTCACCAGAAACATAAAATATTGGGACATCGTACTATGCAGTATCACTTAAAGATCCAACATGCTCAACCGCGTGACGCGTATGTGCATATACGCGCACGCGGGCACAGGCGCCCACGCGCACACTCACGTTCAAACATACACAGACATACGCGCGTGCACACACGACGACCCCTGCAGGGACTTTTTCTTCTTAATTACCGCGCGCTTTGCTACGCTAACGCTATGGCAGTCACCCGCGGGAAGGGTGCTGTCATGCTGGGGAAGAAGAGAGAGAGAGTGAGGAAAAATAGAGGGGGAAAATTAAAGTAGTTCTTTCCTCATTTGTTTAACCCCCTGTAACTTACCTTTCTCTCTCTCTCTCTCGCTCTTCTCAATTCCAATATTGCAAAAACTTGCTTTGGGGGTGGTTGAGACTATTCGGTGTGAGGATTATCCGTCACATTTTAAGAAGGATTAAGCATCACATTTCAACGGCGGTTGAAGCTGTATCAACGAGAATCAACTATTTGAATTTAATGAATTTTATAGACGAGTTTGCGCGGCCAAAACAGGAGGCTGACATTTTTGGTCACGCCGTCTGAAACGCACTTCCAGTGTCTGTATAGCTGCCTGTGAAATACAGTCGAAATCCAACTTGAAGTTACTCACCAATGTGGTCCCATGTTCTTCTGGACCAATGTGATGGCTGCTTCCACTAGTAACTCAAAACTCACAAAAATGAGTAAATGAAACGCGTTGGGCAGATTATCGAATCCTGCGTGTGTGAGGCACCGATCCGCACTAGAACATTTTGGTGTTGAAAAGCACACCGCAGGGTACCGCCATCCTTCTTAGCCCTGTGTAGACTGGCCCTAAAGCAGCCACTCACATAGCCAATTTTCCATGCTTCAAATAACCCTGGATAAAACGTATAAGATAAAGTCATACCATGTCGTTGCCGAAAAAAGTAACGACCCTGTTTTGGGAAAAGTAAGGAGTAGAAGTACTGACATTTTTGTTAAAAATCTACTGAGTAGTAGTACAAAGTACTCACAGAAAAGGGTACTTCTAAAAGTATGAATATTCGAAGATATTAATTCTAAAAATTCTACTTAAGTACAGTGCTTAAGTATTTGTACTTCGTTACTTGCCATCTCTGCTAAGCAGGCACATGTCTAGCTTTCATACCCACACATGGGGATGAGAAATTCTCAATTGTTGACAACAACAGCTATTTTTAGGGCTCCCTGTTTGTCCCAAATAGGACTAAAAACAACCCAACATATAAACAGTGCTACACTCTGAGTGCAAAAGTTTTTAATTGTTCTCATTGCTATTTGTTTTCTTCGTGTTGATGTTCAAATCAGGGCTCTGAACCCGTTCAAGGGACGAAAATGAGAACCAGGAACTTTTTTGTATTTTCCATGGAACGGAAACAAAACCGGAAACATTATTTTTTTAATGTCCTTGAACAGGGACACTCATTCAAAAATAGTGGTAACTGGTTAATACCGATTTTATTTTAAAGGAGTGCACTTTGGAATAACTTCAAAATTAGATTTTATAAAATCTACGATGCAGCAGTGAAGTATCAATAAAATCACAGGACTCGGCTGTAGAGCGCTACCAGCGAGTCTCTGTAGTGAGTCGTTGAGGGTTCACCCCGAGATATATTATATAGCATTAAACAACTGACAAGAACGGAATTAACTATTCCGGGAACTTCCAGGAATTTTTTTTGTTCTAACCGTTTCAGGAACGCCAATTTATTGTTGGAACTCATAATTGGAAACGTTATAATTCCGTTTCTGTCAGCTGTTCAAATACATTTTTCCGACTTCCAAATCTGCAGGAACCTCCCTCTATCAGAATTCAAATGTTGTGTTCACATATAATCTCTGTGTCTATGTCTCTCTCTCTCACAAGTACCAGAATCTGTCCCACTCAAACGCACACATGTTTTCCCAGGCCCATGGCAGATTACTTTTTTGTATTCCATAATTTGCAAAGCGCTTTGGGCTTCTTGAAAAGCACTACCTAAGTTCAAAATACGAGTATTATTATCAACACCATGTTGCTACTCGCCACCACGGCTCTGAACTGGTTCAAGGAACGAAAACCGTAAACGAACAGAATTTTAGAGTTTTACGAGGAGCTGAAACGGAAACAAAAAAGGTTTTTCCAACTGTTCCGGAACAGAAACAGAACATTATGAAATCGTCAAAAACGGTTAAAAACCTTTTTTTTTTTTATACGTTCCCTATATATTTGAAAATATCCTATGTCTGGGAGAATATTTCTGGTTGTGCATCCATCCAACATTCACATTCACAATCTGGGGCTCCATCTTGTGGACAGATGAGGAAGTGAATGTAATGGCATTTTAAACCCAGTTTCACGTTAATACAGTTGCACTGAAGTTGGAAAGTCCGCCAAATATATTTTGTATAAACTATATCTAAATGTAACATTGGACAATGTAAGGAACTTTAAGAATTAACAAAAATATTTGTGTTCCTAACCGTTTCAGGGCCGATATTTTGGTGGCGGAACGGTGTCTGAGAACGAAAACGTTAAACATAGAGCTACCTGAACTGTTCAAATTTAAAAATAATTTCATTTTCAAGCGCTGCTCGCTACCCACAAAAACCAGCAAGGTATGATTTGTCAACCCAAACCATTGAAACATCTTCATCGCAACTGCCTCTCTTCTCTCTCCCCCTCATCCCCCCTTTCTTTCTTTCCTTCCAAACAAACACTCATGGACAGGAACACACACACACACATATCCATACGCACAAACCTTGATATATTCTGCAAAGCTGCATTCCTCCCGGGAGAACAGCGAAACACACTGAAAGCGGATAAGATAGGAAATGAAATATGGACACACACACACACACACACTGCTACCAAGAGAAGTGTCCCCATTTATGCCCCCCCCACTCCGATCGAATGCTACATATCGGTGGCATATTTCCATAAAAGTGAGAGTGGATGTGTCACGAAGCGATTGTCAGTGCGTGCCGTACAGACGGCCTTTAGTCTTGACATTTA
>OMKY01240582.1:0-12605 GCA_900302395.1 Bregmaceros cantori | reverse complement strand
ACCGGTCAGTGGTAGTGACTGTGATGTCATATTACATGCTACCGGTCAGTGGTAGTGACTGTGATGTCATATTACATGCTACCACTCAGTGGTAGTGACTGTGATGTCATATTACATGCTACCAGTCAGTGGTAGTGACTGTGATGTCATATTACATGCTACCAGTCAGTGGTAGTGACTGTGATGTCATATTACATGCTACCGGTCATTGGTAGTGACTGTGATGTCATATTACATGCTACCACTCAGTGGTAGTGACTGTGATGTCATATTACATGCTACCGGTCAGTGCCAGTGACCGTGATGCCAATCGATGTCATCTGTTCGGTCCAATCAGAGCCCTGAGAAGGCGGAACTTTGTGCGAGGCGAGACATGGGAATTTGGTCCGTGCCTCGATTATAATGCTTTGGTTGTGTGCGGCGCCGCTTTCAAGGGTTAGCGGTGCCGCCTCCAGAGGCATGCTGTAGGGGGTGCTACTTGCCCCGCTCAAGGCACTGGGTGTCCGCCTTTCGGTCGGGTTGAGCCACGAAGAAGTGTAAGGCTACTACTAGACTCGGCCATGCATTGTCCTGGATTCAGAGGCTGAGTATTTTCTATATATCATCCAATCGTTATTTACTCTGCCTCTCAAAACCATGCGGGTTATGGTTTCTGCCGACAGGCAGGTGCTAAGGCTAGATCTTTTTCCACACCTGACCTGTGTGTGCGCTTTGTTTAACTTTGTTTACATCTTTGCAGCTTTTCTTAATGTGCAACTCACAGCCCCGTAGCCTCTTCTCCAATTCCCATAGTTGGAGAAGGGCCGGCTGGTCAGTGAAATAAAACACTACGACAAGTCACGGCCGTTTCGAGTCGCTGTACTCTCGTAGGAATTATTTGTTTATGAGACCAGCTGGCCGTATTTCGTTGCATATGCGGTCAGTCTGCATTGATCTTTATTATTATTCTCGTGACCCTCCATTCATGCTCACGTTATTTTGCCAGTAGCTCTGGCATGTTGTGAGAGTTCAAACAACACTGTCCTGGGCTTAAAGCCAAGTAGGCAATTGTTTGTGTGAGAACTTGGCTAAGATTGGGCGTGTGCTCAATAAGCGAGTCCACTGAAGATCCAGTACACCAAGCACGCACCTTTACATGCAACCATGCATTCCTACAATCATTTTGAATGTTGTATAGGTAATGTTAGAGCTACCACAAGGAATCATAACATTTTTTAAAGAATGCTCCTCCTACTCCCACTTCTCACACCTACTGTGCTGTGATTTGATAGCTCAACCCTGCTTACTGCAGACCAACAACCGTGAACGTGAGCGATCCATGAACAATTTGGGGTTCTGGCTTGCCAGTCCGCGGTGGCGCGAGCTGATGAACTCCTATAGACGTGTCTCAACGGGCACGTTTTGTGCACGTGCGAGAGATGTCAGCGCTAGGTCATATTAAAAAGACCTACCTCTGCGTGATCTCCATCTCTCGACGTATTAATCCTGTTCCATAGCGGTTGAACCCCAGGATACGCGCAGATTGTCAGTCCGGTCCTTCAGGAGCTAAGAGGCACACGCACATACACACACACACACATACACACACACATATAGAATGCAGATAAACAAAGTCGCATGCACACATGCAAATGAAGTTGCCTATAAGTCATGATGCATATGTATTTCACGTACACGTTTGCGCCATGCACCGTAGACTACTCATAGACACACACAGGAAGACACACATGCTAATACGCGTACATACACTTTCACTCTAATAGATAGACATGTGACACACATCTGCCATTGAAATGAGCAATAGGAATATATTTATGCGGTCTGACTAGCCTAGAAAAAGTATCAAAAAAAAACTTGTGCCGTCATTGCATCCTTGTTATTTTGTTCCAATAAAGGTGTCAGTCAAAGTAATTTATAAAATCACAAAATGAAAAACTCATTTATTTTTAAAATAAATATGATTTATACATTTTTAAATATGATTTAGTAAACAAATAACCTGCGTAGAAATCCAGATTTGCATCAGATACACTTTTTATGCTTAATTTAATTGGTGCGCCCAGTATCGCACTTGAAAATTGGTGGTTTGCAAAATGCAGAACCCTTAAACACTGATTACATTTCAATCAAGTTAAAGAAAATCTTAAATGAAGATGCACTGTTCCTCATGCAGTGGTGCACAGTGATTTTATCCTCATTGTTAAATAATTACTTTAATAAATACAGTTTGTGCTGCCCAGTAGCTCAGTTGGTTAGGCAGAGAGCTGGAAAGCACACATATGCCTGAATGGGCTGGAAAAAAACATTTAAAAAAATTAAATAAATACAGTTTGACGATAATGAAATGATCGTACGTCCTTATACACTAGCATGACACGCACTCAGATACAAAGCGCAATTTTAAGGTCTCACCTAATTTACAAGTGAACACCTTCCCCCCTCCGGCTGCCACCGCGGGGCCTGCCTTGTGTGTCTCACCTCGGGCGCGCGGTGACTCCGGGCTGAGAGCGGGCGATAGCGAACGCTGCGCTCTAATCTTCTGCCGGATTATCCCCCAGTTTGCACGCTGCAGGTCAATTGAATGGAACCGTTGACTGGTGACAGGCAATATCTATTAGAACACACACAGACACACACAACACACACACACACGCGTGTTATACAGAAACGCATACGCGCATACGCACACGCCTGTTTGCTTAATGAACCGTCCTGAAACGAGAGGCGTTCTAAAATGCTTTTTTCAAGAGCACTCACCGACACACACGCGCACGTTCACACATACGCGCGCGCGCACAGAGAAGCCGTATTGTACGTGTGTTTTCACCACTCCATTACCGCATGCCACGGGACATTGAGCTCGCTGCTCTCTCCTCCTCAGCAAATATCCAAGGCCAATTACACTCCGTGTACAATGCAAACCTTCATTGTTATGGTCGATTGTAGTTAATACAGTGTGTCGCTTAATCCACTGTGACTGCTAATGCTGTTGATGCATTATTGTCAGTGTTTTATTGCTAATAATACCATATGTATTATCATTTGTTGATTTAACTTACAGAAGTTGTGATACGGACCATATAATAGTGAATTAATTGTGTTGTGAATGATCATTTTGGTTTTGTAATGTTTTTGGGGTTTTTTTGTCTTTATTTCGGCGCAAGCACAATTTTTCTCATTTTGTTGACAGTGTTAGTGTGAAAGCGGGATGAGAGTGAGGGGACTAGTGTTCGTGTGAAAGGGGGATGAGAGAGCGGGAACTAGTTTTAGTGTGAAAGGGGGATGGGAGAGCGGGAACTAGTTTTAGTGTGAAAGGGGGATGCGAGAGCAGGGACTAGTGTTAGTGTGAAAGGGGGATGAGAGAACGGAACTAGCAGACGTGCAGTATATGAGCGTGAGGGGAAGAGATGTGACCAGTCACCCCACTCGCTCCGTTCACAATTTTGTATAAATATTGATGAAATACAGTCAAAATCCAACCTAAAGTTACTCACCGAGTGGCCACATGTTCTTCTGGACCAATAGGCTGACTGCTTCTACTAGTAATTCCAAAAGGAATGAAAAAAATGGAACGGGTTGATTATTAAGTCATGCATTTGTGGGTCACAGATCCACACAAGAGCATTTGGGTGTGGAATAGCACACCACAAGTTACCACCATCCGTTTTAAATAATGCCGTTTTAAATAATGTGTGTTCCCACTGAGTAGACATGTTGAAAAATAGTTCAAAACACGTCGAAACAAATGGAACCGGAAGTGACGTTCATAGTGCAAATTTAACCAGAAGTACCCGCCAAACTTTTTGTCTATACCAACTTGGTGAATGAACTGTCTCTGTCTCAGACCCTGGCAGTGGAGATGATCCACGACCTGGACCAAGTGAAGGCCCGGCTGAAGGAGACCCAGCGTCAGCGGCGGAGGAAGCGTTGGTGTGAGCAGGGAGCCGGCATCGCCCCGTCCTCTCTCCTCCGCGCCCGCGCCATCGCTGCCTCCATCCTCAATCTGTCGGAGAACGACCTGGCCGACATGCTGGACGTGGAGCAGGTGGGAATGCTAGTGGATTTATATTAGCATGGATGCACATAAGTGGTGCGCAGGTACGCATGGCCTACTCTATGAGCACTTGCATTGATATGGGTGTGCCACCCATACTGCTAGCACTAAAAGTAACATTTTTTGGGGTCCGCCTTGGACGAGTGGTTATGGACGCCACACCTAACGCGACCCCATTCATGTTAGTGGCGCTGCGTCTACCGCAGCGTCCGCAGTGTCGCAAGTTCGACTACGCTCGTCGACTTATCTGCAACGTCTACCCCCGATCTCTTCAAACCAGTTTCCGACTAATCCTATCCAATAAAGATGGAAAAATGGTGCTGACGCCGGGAAAAAAAACAAAACTTTATTTTTTGCTGATTGGTTGGTTGGTTTCGGCTTGCCAGGTTAACAAGGTTAGCGCTGTGAGACTAAGCCACAGTCACAAAAGTATGTGGCGGGTTGGAACAGGTCTAACCGACTGCACCACAGAGCCAGTCACTCCATGGTACCATGTGTGACAAATGTTTTGTGGATTTTCTTTTTTTAATAAATCTGATTAAAACCCACCACGGATGGCTAGGCTCTGATTAAACTACTGACACATGACGGTCAGGATTGAAGAATTAATTATCTAGATTTTTTTTTTCCTTTTCTAGACCACCAGGGGGTTTTAGGCTGAGATGTGTACCGGGCAGACGTGTACAACAGGGAGCAGTTGTGTGATATGATGACTTTATTGCAAACCTGAGCCAAGATCGGTCTACTGGCCAAGACCATACAGCCGCTAGCAACACTGTAATTATTATGTTGCATCTCGTGGTGCCGCAAAACGATCTAGGTAGACCCGCAACCCGGCACTGGGCCACGCCCGAACCATTGGGGACCAATGGTCTATGTGATAGCCATATTTATATGCTGTGTAGCTAATGAAAACTATTTGCAGTTTCTACATTAGCTCATGGTAAGCCTGCAGAGATGAGATGTTTCCACAGGCTCCTCGGCATCTCTATATATAGAGAACACCAGCGAAGAAGTGAAAGCCAGAATAAAACCAGACAATGAACCATATGAAGATCTGCTATTGACTGTCAGAGAATGAAAACTAAAATGGTAAGGACATGTCACGAGATCCCAAGGACTTTGTCTCAAAAACGATCCTTAAGTGGTTTGCCTATAGTTTGATGCCATCTGTACCGGGCATATGACCTCGAGCTCCCAGGGACATATGGCAGATTGTTTTTCATGGACTCCAGCTCAGCATTCAACACCATCATCCCGCCCACTGTCCATCTCCGCTTTGATAGGCAGCTTCCTCTCAGAAATACTGTAGACTGTCAAGCTGTTTCCTGTCTCTGAGCCCCGGCTCTAGCAAGGGCTGTGTCCCAACCCTCTGCCTTCTCCTTCAACTCCATTATCAGAGACATAAGTGTGATTTATTTTTCAATCTTGAGCCATTCCTTCTCCATTGGAGTTCAAGTACATGATGAAAGACCTACCCCCGCCCCCTCCTCCTCTCATACCCTCGCATGTCCACAGCGCCCGCCAATCACAACGCCTCCTTTGACGTGTCACAATGACGATGCTCGACTCTACTGACATTATCACTATGTACCATGAAAAACAAAGTTGACAATATGCGTCGCCCATAATTTTCCATTCTCTTTTCACTGAACTTTGATATCACAAAGTTTTTTTTAAAGATTTCCCAAATTGTGGAGATACGTTTGCATCTGTGTGATAAGAACTCAACAAGTCCTCGTATTACCTGAGGGGTAACCGAGTAGTCTGGTTGGCTGTTTCGTCCATCCTCCATCATTTCTTCTTCTTGTTGCCGCCATCCCACTCCTCTACACGCTCTCTGCTCCGGTCATTTCATTGTCGTCCGGTGGCTCGGACAGAGATTACTTCAAAGGAGGGTGAATGAGGGCTGGGCGTGGTCGCCGTATCCGATGATAGCCAGGCCATGATGGGCCACGCCCTCCTCCATCCATCACACGGCCACACCCCACCTCTCCAAGGTAATCATGGGGTGGGGCCATTCCTACACATGGGATAAGTGCAGCCAGGAAAAAAACAACAACAAATGACTAAGACTTTTGGCAAGTGTCAAATAATTGCCCCCAACTACTAACAATTTGTGAGGTGTCGTTGGCGTAGTAGTTAAATATGCTGCACCTAACGCGCCCCTGATTCATATTACGTTTTGATCATAGCGTCCGTAGTGCCGCGAGTTCTCCTCCCCTCGTCGGCTTGTCTGCGATGTCTACCGCAAGTTTCCGACTAATGGAATAGAACATTTTGTTGACGCTGGGAAAAAAAGGGTATGCAGTCGGTGCCGCGCTAAAGGGATTTCCACCGAAACGCGATAGAAGCTTCTTCTTCCTCTTCTTCCTTTGTTGTTCAACAGCGATCAACTCTTCTTCTTCTTCTTTTGTAGATTGTCTGTGCAGGTCAAAATCATATTATAGAGCCATGCCTGCTCATATTATATGACACCAGTCAGTGGTACTAACTGTGATGTTATAAAGGATCTATCTCCACGGACAAAATTGGTACTGCACCCGCATTCATTGGGCAATTTTGTGAGAAATCGTCACTTTTCAGTGAGACCCACCCATGATCTGGAGACTATAAGTAAAGAATGAAAACAGGTAGAAACAAACGTTTTTTCCTGATGATGAAGGAAAGTCTAAAGTTTCCTTTGCTATGTGTTTGACAAGGACACAGAACATCATTTTCTATGGGTCTTGAAAAAACACTCACATGTTGAAAAAAAACCCTGGCAATGGGACGTGCTGAATTTGAAAAGGGCCATGCTTATAGCATTCCACAGGACGCTGAATTTCTGGGTACACGTCTGCGTAACAATACCAATCCCCCGTTGTAATTATTTGTGTTTCGTCTCTGGTGATTGTTCCCGGTGCGCCGCGCACGGAGGGGCCTGTCCGCTGATATCATGACATCACTTTGATGCGCGGACCCCAGCGGCGCTCGGCGGATGCAGCGAGCATGAGACGCGGCTTTCTCTGCATCAAACCGCACCCTTCTCATTTCACCTCCTCCGCAGTACTCCTCCGCTTCCGTGTGCCGCGCTGCCTCCTTCTCTCTCCCCCCGCCTCGCCCACATCCGCCTCCTTCCACCCTCTAATGGCCGCCAGAGAGCGGCGAGTTCTCACGCGAGTGATTATGTCTTAATTAAAGTGTGCACCCCCGCCACCGCCCCCACCGTTTTTTTACACACACCCACAAGCGATTGTACTTGGATTTTAGTCGATTTCAGCGTGTTTTCAGGTCTCCTGCCACGTGCGTTGTGCGCAACAACGCAAAGTTTTTGGGTCGGTCGCATTTTTTTTTTTTTTTTGAGGGAGGGAATGAACTAAAACTGAACAAAGCTAAAACGAGGTGTATCGGTGAGCAGGCGACGGGCCTTAGGAATTGTCGTTCAGTGACGGGCGCCCTCGGTATCCATTGACAAACATCACGCTGTTAGATACGGCTGGAGGAAAGGCTTGTGCACAGCTGGCACAGCTTGGGGGCCGCAGACATTTTGGGAGTCGATTTCACGGTCAGATGAAGAGGCAGAGAACAATATTTGTAACATTGTTAGTTTTATGTTGTCTATTATTGATTTATCCATGATAATAGGTTGCCATTGCCTGGTGATTGATGGCATAACTATGTCCATTGCATTTAGCCCAAAGCAATGGACATGAAGTGCTAGTATACCACTTCATACATACTTCACTGTACGTGCAACCCCCAAAATGTCTACCACCCGCAAGCCGTGATCACTTCCCCTCACGGTCATACTGGATACTCCACTTGCGCTAGTCCCCGCTCTCTCATCCCCCTTTCACGCTAACTGGTAATGGTTAAGGTAAAACTAGACATCCAAATTTGCTATATGATTTTTTTGCGTGATGAATAGTGACGATGAATAGTGACCATAACATGGTGTTTCTTGCCTTTGCAGGACAGGCTACCGTTGTGTGTTGAGATACCCGACCGCGACTGGCTCCAGCTTCTCCGGAACATTCTCCAGCAACAGGTAACAAGACTTTCCTTTTTTTACACTAAATCAGGGGGCTCTTCACATGTTGTGGGCATTGCATATTTTCATGCATGATCAGTGATTTGCATGGTGTGTGTATGTGTCTCTATATATTTTCCTCGATACAGAAAAATTCTACCAATGTTTTTTTGTCCACGCTTGAATTAAGGTGCGTCACACCAGGGCACACTTGAAGCATTGCATCAGTCTTCGGTCGTGTCGATGAACGCTCAGATGCGTGTGCGTGATGCGCACACTGGTACAGGTGTGCAGAAGAAACGAGGGAAACAAAAGATTACGTGCTGGCCCCTGCATTGTAAATCCAAGGTCCCCAAATTAAAAAAGAAAAATGGTTCGAATAATTCTGTGAAATTGAATTGAAATCATTTGAAATGAAGATTTGGCGTCGATCTTGGGATATACGTTTATCTGTGTTTGGCAGTGTGGACGCGTATTTATGAGTGTGTGTGTCCCCGGTTCTGTGTGCATCTGTGTGAGTTGCAGTATGGGCGCGTGTCTTTGTGCATCTTGCAACGCAAGTGTGTGTCCGCGCTTGTGTGTCCGTCTGTGTGCATGTGTGTGAGCCCGTCACACCGTTGTGCGAGTGTGTGTTGATGTGTGTTGCAGTGCGTTTGTTGGAATGTGTGCGACTGCTTCTTTGTGTGTTACCGTGTGTGTGTGTGTTCAGTTGGAGGAGGGGTAGGAGGACAGAAGGCCATCCGTCTGCAAGTGCGCTCATGAAGTCGAGCGCGTGCTGGAGTACTGTCAAGGAGGCGGACGCTGTGATGTGCGCGATCGAACGCCTGTGCCGCGCGCACACGCGCGTGCCTTGTCAGCTCTCAGCGCGTTGTGCGCTATCGAACGAGCCGTGCGCGGACAAGACGCGCGTGTGTGTGTTTGCGTGTCTTGTCAGCGGATGCCGCAGGCACTCATGCGTCGCCTCCGCACCGCGACACGCACACACACAACGCACAAGCAAACTCTCTCCTCTTTCCGATCTACAGCTGACCTGCCCACCTCCTTACCACGCTCTCTCTCTCTCTCTCTCTCTCTCTCTCTCTCTGTCTCCCATCTCTTTCTCTTCATCCTTCTCCTTCCTACTTCCTCTTTCCATCTCTCCTCGCTCACGCTTTCCCTTCAATCCATGTTTTTAGCCTTCCTGCTGGACACTGCCAGATCACCCCCCTCTCTCCCCATCTCTCTCTCCCTCCCTCCCTCTCTCTCGATCCCTGTCCCTCTCCCTCTCACCCTGAGGCAGCTTGTTAGTGGGGAACTAAATATTGATTAGGCCGGGTCTGTCGATGTCGGGAGAATGAGCTAGCTCTCACTAGAGACCCCGCCACCGGCAGCACCAAGCTATCGACATTTTTTTTTTCTTCTTCTTCTTTCCGTGGGCAGAGGAGGCCGAGGATGGAGAGATGGGGCGGGGGGAGAGAGGGGCGGCGGATGACAAGGCTGAGACTTGCCTCTGGTTTGCAGCCGAGGACCGGTGGGAACGAGCTCTTGTCTCTCGCTCTCGGCCGCCCACACCCCCCTGGACTTTTTCCCTACCTTGATCACGTCCGCTTCGTGTTTCTTTTTTTTTTCTCTTTCGTTTTTTTTTATACTTCATTTGTAACCTCCCCATCTCTCTCTCTCTCTCGCTGTCTCTATTTCACTCTGTCTTACAGTGCAGCATCATACTCCTGTGGTGTAGCCAAACATGTCACATTGACACCACAGCTATTGTTTTTCCGCGCGTGTGTTCGATCACAAACTGTATGAAACGTTGAGTATTTCAACAATCCAGCTCCAGCACTCAGAATATTCAGGATTCAGTTTAATTTGCTATGTTGCACATACATGACAGCAGTGCACACACATGGAATTTGAGTAGTGAGCATCGATGTAGCCTAGACTAAGCAATATAACCCATAATGCATTGCAAGAGATGTTAAAAATGACTTAAACTACACATTTTTCACGGCGGAAGTAAATAGCGACCGGCCATGGCAAATAGTTATTAATGTAAGTACGTTTGACTTTCTGTGATGATTGTTGAATTTTATAATGTCATAATAATTTTGATGGCACCGACTCTATTGTCTGAAAGCTAGGTTGTTGCTGTTGAGTGGACTATAAGCGAGTGCACTATATGGACAAAACAGTCCCAAAACAGGAGGCTAAGATTTTGTCCCGCCATCTGAAATGCATTTCCAGGGTCTGTATAGCTGCCTGTAGGCATCGTACTGGACCAAAGTGGCTGAATTTGTCACACAAAATGCACACTGGTGCAAAATCCGACACTGCAGCTGACTCTGTGACCAATTACACATTATCCACCCCGCTTTGCTCACGGTTTTACATAAATATTGATGAAATACAGTCAAGATACGACTTCAAGTGACTTACCGATGTGGTCACATGTTCTTCTGGACCAATGGGATGGCTGCTTCCATGAGTAACTCAGACAAAAATGAGTTAATGGGTTGCGCGATTATTGAATCATGCGTTTGTGGGGCACAGGTCCACAGATTGGGTGTGGAATAGCACTGCGCAAGTAACCACCATCATTTTGTAACTAGAAGCACTCAGAGATTGCAAACCTGTGCCGTAGTGGTACAAAAAAATGGCCCTTTTAATGCTAGCAGTATGTGTGTCAACCCATTATCAATGCAAGTACTCGTAGAGTGGCGGACTGCAAATTTGACTATACATGTTGGAAAATAGTCGAAGACACAGCAAAACAAATGTCACCGGAAGTCGTGTTCAGCCTAGGAATGTAACCGGAACTACCTGCCAAAGCCGTCTATAGGGAGTAGTGAGTAGGGAGCGATTTCAGACGCAGACTTTGGTGTAGCATGTAGCATTTAGCTTTGACTTTAGCATGTCCTCTCCATGAAGCACTGCCACACGTTGTGTCGTTGAGGCAAGCCGTGCGCCCTGTCAACCCTGCCCCGCCCCCCACCGCTCAATAACAACCAGCTCCGCTAACACGCTAACATGACACTGCTGTATCAGGTCAACAGGGTGGCACATCTAGAGACACACGCACATAAACTGATGAGTGATCATGCACAACAGCTGACATAGGAACTAGGCTTACGGTGTGTTGGCCCGTGTGGGTGGTGGTGTTCAGAGGTTTTCGGTTTCAGTGTGGTAGGACCAGGATTAGGTCAAGAGGTTCCGGTGCTCATCTCCATTGGAGGAGTGGGTCTCGGTGACTGTCTCACGGGGGTCAGGGTGACCAAGAATTGAGGTGTGTTTATCCATCGGTTATCTGGGTCTAATTAGGCTAGGGGCCCCCCCTCCGACACTCATGGCATGGATTCAGACAGTCGTCGGCCCGTGCAAATACCCCGGGGTGTCAACAGCCGTGGCGGATGCGAGGGCTGAGAAACTGGACCTATGTATCGGGAGGGTCAGGTTCTGACTTGACTTAGTTCTAGTCACGACGCTTGTCGCGTTCGCTGGATGCCCCGGGGGAAATCTTAAAATACAACACACACACTCTGCCACCTTGCAGGACACGGATCACTGACACTGACAAGTGACAAGGGAGAGTGGAGGGGGGGTGTGTGTGTGAGTTGGTTCTTGATGGCTGTTCAGTATGATTGTATGGTTGTGTGTGTTTGTTTTTCTGTGTGTGTGTCTGTGTGTGAGAGTTGGTTCATGATGGCTGTTCAGTCACATGTATGAGTGTGTGTGTATGTCAGTGTGTGTGTGAGACAGAGAGAGAGAACGAGAGAGAGTGTGTGTTTCTGTGTGTGTCCGTGTGTGTGTTTGTGTGTGAGAGAGAGAGTTGGCTCTTGATGGCTGTTCATTTATAGCCTGGCGAGCCAGAAGCAATGCATCGTCCACGCATCGCACATCGGTGCAACCGATCAGCACCAACGTGTGCTGGTCTGGGCGGAGTTTGGTCTAGACGACGCGAGACATGGGCGGAATCTGGTTGACGGTGTGTGTGTGTGTGTTGTGTTTAATATTTCCCCTGGGGCATCCAGCAAATGCGACAAAGCATGTGTGTGTGTGTTTGTGTGTATTTATGTGTGTGTGTGTATATATGTATGTATGTGTGTGTGCCTGTGTCTGTGTGTGTGTATTTATGTGTGTGTGTGTGTGTTTGTGTGTTTGTGTGTGTGTGTTTTTATGTGTACGTGTGTGCGTGTCTGCGTCAGTGTGTGTCTGTGTGTGTGTGTGTGTGTGTGTGTATGTGTCTGTGTGTATTTGTGTGTATGTCTGTTTGTGTGTGTCTGTGTGTGTATGGGAGAGAGAGATGGTGATAGATGTAGCTGTGTGCTGTGTGTTTGTCCAGCACTGTCAGAGTTGTGACGGTAATGGGGGCGCCGTGGGGACATGGCTTTATTGTTAGGAGTGTGACGGTGTCAGCAGTCACGTCTCTCTCTCTCTCTCTCTCTCTCTCTCTCTCTCTCTCTCTCTCTCGCTCTCTCTCTCTCTCCCTTTCTCTCTCCTCTATCGCTCTATTTCTCCCTTCCTCCCACTCTCTCTCTCCCTCCCTTTCTAACTCACTCTCTCTCC
>OMKY01240502.1:0-14149 GCA_900302395.1 Bregmaceros cantori | reverse complement strand
TCAATCGATTAATTTTCTACCGAACAATTAATCAAGAATTTCTACTACAATACATTTCATTCATATGTACACACTGCACCAACTTCCTTCTGTCCATAGTTGGTCCATAATATCACCAGATATGGGCAGAGTAGCCATAGAAATTACTCAAGTAAAAGTATTGTTACCTCAGCAAAATATTACTCAAGTAGAAGTAAAAAGTATTCATCCAAATAGTTACGTAAGTAGCGAAAGTACTGAGTAACTTTCAGTTCAAAAATATTTTTAAAAATGAATGAAAAAAAAAAAGATCGTCCGAGACAGAGAGCCAGAGAGAGAGAGACGGTGACCGAGAGGGAGAGAGATAGCGAGAGTGGTCAAACAAATGGGTATTTTAAATTGTCCTACCACTTCTGGGAAGTAGAGCTGCGTGATTAATCAATTTAGAATTGAAATCCAATTATTTTGTTCAGATGATTTAAAAAAAAAAGAAATCATCAAATCTGATTTTGTTTGGTTGAGTTCATCATAGCAGTACAGGGGATAATTGTGATTTTTCTCTATTGGATAAATAGAATTAAAGAAAGTTTGAAACTAAAAAAATATGTATTCCGAATTATGAAATTCCTCCTTCCTTTTCTACCAGATTGCTCGATATGGGCAAGCAATGTATGTATACGATTGCAAGTAGCTGACGCATCCGCACTTTAGGACGCCTCACCACCTGCCAGATGACAGAAGCGTCGATCCGGTCCCATGATGTTTGCCTGTCAGGATGCGTGCTGCGACTCGTCAACAGGTCTTCACAAAACAGCTCTTTGCCGTCGATGTCTCAGACACAGCTTGGTGGCTGTGTAACACCACTGCACTGTGGATGTAAACTTATTTCACAGAACAGTACCTTTGTACTTTGTTTTGCTTAATTTGTTTCGATCAGAATGGCTCTATTAGATTAAACAATTATAATTTATAATTATTACTCTTCCACATGTATGCATAATTAATCAAATTTGAATCAAAGTAGGATTATGAAGCCGAAAGGGGTAAATTGGGAAATTTGATGTCAATTTCTGCATTTTTGTCACATCGTACCAGATTTAGGACTTTACTACAAGTCACTTTAGTTTGTCACAAATTCAATTTAGTGAAATGAGCCGAATTCAATTTGTAGAATTTTAAGTGAATTCATTCCAAGACCAAGGGAAAATACCTGCATGTCGAAAATATGTTAAATTAGTTTACAAATAGTGGAACTATAAGCAATATTTGAAAATGTTGATTCTGAAAACCAGGATCATCGCAATTTAATTTTGCCCATATAATCTCTATATCCACAACCTGAACCTAAACTGTCAAATGACCAGCAAGTTTCCATAATGAGTTTCAGGTACAAATCCCTGCTTAAGCCACTTGACAGACAATGGATGAGGCCTCCAAATGTGAAGTATGTCCTGACAGGTGTGCTGCAAAGGTGACATGCTGAGCGTTCAGAAGCCACTCAAGTCTTAAAAGCCTATGCGACCGTCCATGAGAGGTTTGACAACACTTTTCAGACTCACTGGCTCAAAGAGCATTTAATGCCTTGTTCTTGCCAAGTAGGGCTGTGCAAAAAAAAAAGTTTGATATTTTCACCACATTATTAACATCAGTAACATGACCTTATCAAATCACAAAAAAAGCAATTGTTAATAATTGCAGTGCCAACCACTGATGTATCACAGCCATAGAGGCCAATGTCTTCTGAGGAAAAAAAAAAGTTTACAATTGTTTTCCAAAATACTTCAACTGACGGCTAAGGACATTTTGAAGCAGACGGCATCACCAGCTAGCTGGTGGTACCTTTGGGTGTCTTCAATTACCACTATAATGCAGTAGCGTAGAATGCTACTGCAGTGTTATATGCATTCCAACCCCAAGCTCCACAATCCCCGCGTAGCCACTCAATCCACAGTATTGCATAATAATTATTGCATAACGGAACATTAAAGCTGTTGTTGACGGGAGAAGAGAAAGTTACTACCTCGGGTTCGCATCAGATAACATTTTACGACCGACTTTGTGGTGTCCGAAAAAAACTTCAAAAGTGCCGCTTTACGGGGGAGTGTTGCAGGCGTTTTTGTTCTCCTTTGACGCTCCACAAACCGCTGTTGCCCAAAATTCCGTTTTGAATGGGTTCCCTCTTCCTGGCTGGCAAAGGTGGCTTGATTTATGCCGTTCACATGCACACAAAGATCCTGACACACACACCAACACACAGAAGAAGCAACCACAATCGGATATGAGTCCACTGCCATATGTGTTTGAGCAACACCCGGGCTATTGTGCAGCAAGCATTACGGCTGTGGCAGGATGCTGGGTCAACGGTAAGTCAACAGACGGAGGTAAGAGAGCGACCTCGTCGTGGCACAGAGAAACAGAGAGACAGGGTGCAAGAACGGGATGAGGGTGAGTGAGACAAGTGATGTGAAGTAGTGAAAGAAATCATACAAAAAGAAACCGAAGAGGGGAAATGGGAGAGACACTTCATTTATATTTAATGGGAGAGACACTTCATTTATCACTCAAAGAGAAATGACATTATTGATTTAGCGTGTGAAACTGATTTATTTGGAAACTGACCGATAATAGAAAAATTGATGCAAATGTAAAAAAAAATACAATAATGGAAAACAGGATATGTGCTTAACCTATGCAAGGCTATACTTTTTTTACTCTTGGCATTCTTCAGCTGTAGAATTGCTGTAGTTTCTCTTATTCCCTGTATTCACTCTGTTCCTGATGCACGCAAATGCAATTAACTAACTTCAATTTAAATGGTGATGTGATGTGAAAATAGTGAATAGAAATCAGGCACGTACAGTTCCCTGCACTTCCAGTATTGCTCAAGATTCTTTCTGACTAGGGCCGAGACACCAAAAAAACTTGACAATATCAATTTTAATGATCCATTTAATTATTTGCCAATTGTCAATTAAATTAGTTATTGATTAATTTCATAATCGATTAGTCACAGATTAATCGACTAATCGTTGCACCCCTGCTTGGCACATTGCCAATGCTAAACAGTTGCCATCATCGGTAGCTGAGATGTCAGAACATAAGTGCGTGGGCCATTCTTCTGATGGGGCAGACGAACAGCATGACCCAGTGAACCGTGCTGGCCCAAATCGTTTCGTCTACCCCAGTCATGCGCCCCCACCCTTCCCACTACCCACCACCTCCATCTCTCCGTTTCTCAGTCCATCCTTTCCCCCTGGCCAATCTATTTCTGTCTCTCCCCTTCCTTCTCTCACACTCCTCTCAGCTTCGCGTGGTCTCAATGAGGTCACATGGTCACACCAAGTCTGGGAACATGGACATATAGGCAGAACGCTAGGAATTCTGATGATTGATTTTCATGCATTTATTTATTATTACAACAAAGACATTGCCCCGCTCTAACTCCTTCAACGCCAACCTTTTTTTCCTCCCAATCCTGTGTCTTGAAAAATTATTGTTTTTAAAGTCTTGTGTTTGTCTTATGCCCTATTCGCTTTTCCTTTGCACCAGTATGTAGTGATAGAATCCAACCAGAAATCAGCAATCGTTCAGACAAGAGCTGCAACTGATTAATCTATTAATCGATAATTGATTATTGAATTAATCGGCAAATCATTTGATAATCGATTTAATCGACAGCGATTATCGTCACTCCTCTGCTTAAATGTGTTGAATAAGTTGTTCAACGTTTGCAATATCAACAATGTTTCAGGTTAATAATCACTACAATTTTGTGCACCGCAGTAGCGCAGTCTGTTAAGAGCACACATTGCGAAGCACACAAAAGGAACACACAGAATCGTGGGTTCGCTTCCCCTCACCGGCATCTTTGCCGCATGTCTCCTCCCCTTTCTTAACCCCTTTTCCAGCCCATCCTGAATAAATGGGGCGCCACAAATACATTTGTTGCAAAAATACAAATGTTCCAATTTCAAAGGGAAAAAAAGAACAGATTAATCGATTAATCGTCAGAAACGATGGCTGATTAATCAATGATCAAAATAATTGTTAGTTGCAGCTCTAGTTCAGACTGCTGATTTCATCAGATAAGCAAAATAAAAATAGAAAACCAACTTAACCAACGTAACTTTAATTTAGATTCCAGCCTGGATATGTCGCAGATATATTGTTGAATCACATCAAGGACTATTCTTTGAAATCCACACGTCTACTATTATGCAGCAGTCCCCGATGCCGCTGGGCATAGTGTGCCATCAACATTAGGAGTGGACAAAACACAAAAATGAGTGTATAGTCAATACTGTGGCTGAACATGATGTTTCTGAACACAGCATTCTGGACATGAAGGTATTTACAAAATTGCCCAATTACTTTGATAATTGATTACTCTGTTTGTTTTTTTCCTTTGGAATAATATTGTAAAATATCGGATTAAGAGGAATTTCAATTTAACATGTTCTACACTGAGCGGGGGGAAACCAAGCAATGGTAATACATTGTACAGTTTTATGACATCACAGTGATTCTTTCTCTTTGTTTCGCTGTGCGTCAGCCGCAGTCAAACAAGTAAACGACACACTACACTGTGCATAAGCATGGACGCCACAATTGGAAACCTTGTATGACAGCATAATTACAATCCCACCGCAGTGACACAAGGAAATCAACAATTTACGTCTAGTGCAGATCTAAAACTGGGTAACACTCCACCCGACCGGCCCCTGCAAACCACAACCAATACACCACCATGCAATTCCCTCAGATACATACAAACATATCTCCCAGCTGACAGGAAAAAAACTACAAATTAAGATTTGTATTCCCCCCCCCCAATCTTCATCAGATCAGACCATACATGGCATGGCACTACCGTACGCTCATATCAATTTCATGAAGGCCAAGCGGCTCCACCCTTAGAAAGTCATCAGTCACACTTGCAAGATTGCCTCTGTGCGATCATACAAGACTTCCATTGTCTAATTATGTCCGCAAGCACCCTCTATGGGCCCTCCACTGGGGTTGTTTTAATTTTTCTTCCTCTTCTTCTTTCATTGTCTAACGACACAAGACCCGGGCTACGCAGGTCACGCGTGCAAAACATGACTTCACAATATCTCTCAAACTCTTTATATTATTCTATTGATTCTCTTATTAACTTGCCATTGCGATGCTTTGCAAATAACAGGGGGCTGTGGTTGTGACGTCATATTAGCAAATGGCCCTAGGATTGGATTTTTTTTTTTTTTCACTCTGAACGCTGTGTACATGAGTGAACACTTAATACTTGAAAAATTGTAATGTACAATCAGGGCCAAGGCAGAAGCATGTTGCCCAAGTTGACACAATAAAGCCAATATGGATCAAAATCACTAGATTAAGCACGTAATAGGGATGTTTCCTGCCCATTCACTGATTGATGAGTACTTGAGTAGCATCAATCATCATTTCTTACAGCAAACCTGAGGCAACAGAGACGGGAAGTGTGGCATAAATGTTCATTGGCTAGACCCACATTCCTTGCCTTTATCATGGAAGGAAGCAGATGTGCTGAACATACCGTCTCAAAACACACACTGTCAGTGCACATCACTTTGGCGTTCCCTTCATATCATGTGACAGTTTCTCAACGTAGTACACAAATCTGTACAAATATGTGAATTCATCAGGTACAACAACAGACGCTACTTGTTATGTTAACTACGTAAGAATTATGTGTACTTGTGAAGGTGTGCCACCTTGCCATCAACATATTCTACCCTCGGGATGAATTAGATCTGCATGTAAATTATGTTAGCGGTAGTGCTGAGAGCTAGTGAAAACCATAGATCATGTGATGATGTGCACATCAGTTGGAACTGATTCCAAAACTGCCAAAGCACCAATCATCATGAGGCATGCCAACCTGCCAAGTACATTGTGCAAAATGTTCTTTGTTCACATGAGCCTTTTTTTTAACTTGTCGAATGTCAGCCCCAATTTGGAACATCCCAGTGCCAGAGTTTTTTTTAAACATGTGTTTATTCAAGACCCATAGAAAATAAGTTGTGTGTTCTTGTCAACAAAACATACGGCGTATGTAAACTTCAGACTCTTCTTTATCATCAGAAAAAAAATAAAGCTTGTTTTTACCCATTTCCATTCTTTAGTTATAGCCTCCAGAACAGGATTGGTAGTGGGTCACTAAAGACTGCCGTTTTAGCCAGTAAACACCACCAAATATGTATAGGTATTGAGCAGTCGTCCATCAACCAATATAAAATGAAATATTGTGTCAAAGAACAGGGGTAGACAAGGAACTTGAGCTGAAAAGTGAAACTGACACAAAGCGGAGTGGGACACGCCTAGTTCAAATGAAATCCAACAATTTCAAAGCAGCCATTCGGTACCATTGTTAAAAACATTGGCTGTTGGGAGTTCCCAAAGCTTTGTAAAACTTTGGCAGAAAAAAAGGATTACTAATGTGTTTTGCAAGACTAAAAAAATGAACTGGTGGTAACAGCTATACTCAACCTGCAAAGTGTTCTTGGTCAGAACGTCAAGCACCGAGCTGGAGTCACGACGCACACGCGTCATGGTCCAGTCATTTTTAGAGCCACGTTACAGCCGTTCCATTTCACGCTGTCCACTACACGGAGGAAATGTGACCACTGCTTTTAGAGTCCTCACTTGACTGCCATACCAGCCACCCACCGGCCTGATGGATTGGCAATCTGGCCTGAAACTTAAAGACTGGAGTTCAAATCTCAGTCGTCTGACAACAAAGAGGCTCGAAAAGTATACCCCCATGTATTAACTTCTTCAAGAACAGAACCTTCTGCCTTACAAACACATGTTGGTTGACAAAAACAGAATATATTGTCAGCAGGGCTCTGAACCAGTTCAGGGAACGAAAACAAAAATGAACAGAAATTTACTGAATTATACGAGGAGCGGAAACAAAAAAGATTTCTTCAACTGTTCCGGAACACAAAACTGTTATTTCTGTTCTCTATATATTTTAACATATCCTATGTCTAGGAGACTATTTCCATCCACTTTCACTGTCAGTCATCAAGCCCCATGGATCTGGGGCTCCATCTTGTGGACAGACGAGGAAGCGAATTTAATGGCGTTTTAAACACGTTTTTCACGTTAATACAGTTGCACTGAAGTTTGAAAGTCCACCAAATATATTTTGAAAAATGTAATATTTCACAAAATTAGGAACTTTAAGAACGAGCGAAATGTTTGTGTTCCGAACCAGTCGGTTCAGGACCGATATTTTGGTGGCGGAACGGTTCCGGGAAGGTTTAAAAAATAATTGTTTTCAAGCACTGATTGGCAGACTAGTCAAAACATCAGTACAATTTCCTTGGCATGAAAATAAATGGCACTGAAAAGGTTAAGAGAGTAACCGTGCCTGTGTGTGCTATACAGAGAGATGAACCAGGAGTGAAGTAGTCTTGGGGCGTATTCTAACCACAATTTGCACAATGTTTTGTCCCGGGTTTAGAGAGGGTTAGTGAACCGTTATTCCTCTAGTATTAGAGTATAGAGATATTACTTCACCCATGGAACGCCCATCCATACAACTGACATTGTCCAATACTGCAGGTGCAGAATTCAGGAACAGATTACATGAATGTACTGGTGGCGGCGTTTTTTTCTCTTTGTAAGCTTGTTTGTTGGCACAGCCAACAACCTCACACAAGCTACAGGGCATGTCAGACCTGCACATCCGCAACACAAACGTTTCAATTGTTCAACTTCTACTGTTACCAATTTGAGTTATTCAGAGAAAATATCTGGTAGACTTCCAGGGGCTTTCTACAGATGTTACTTGAGAGTGCAGCGATTTTGAAAGGAGTTGCATTGGGGAAGGAGGCTGAACTGCAGCCTGTGGTTTTAGCCATTGTAAATATTTAAAAAAGGTGTGAATACAATAACTTAATTTCAAAGAAATTAACTTCTTGAATTGCTGAAAATCAATTACTGAAATAGTAGCAAGACAGTATTTAGTATAACACCAATGAAATACGATTAAGACATTTTGGAAATGTTTAATTGCTTCAATCTTCACACACGTTTGGGTCCAAATGGCTAAAATATGTCTACAAACTATTGCTGTGAGCAAACTATTGCCATACAAAGTGCAGCTTCAGAAAAGTGAACATTTTTCACAGGTGACAGAACCCAGAGTCCTGTGAGCCTTGTTGAGAAAAGCTGCTGTACATGAAATCAAACAGGACATCAACCCCCGTGATGGGCACAAGATTCCAGTGTCATGCTTGACAGCAAGCGCCAAGGACGACTAACAGATTTCACACTGGAGACGCTACGCTCCAAAAAGGGTACACCTTACGTAAGCCAACGATGGCCATTCTAGATAATGGTAGCCATCCATGCAGCCTTCGCGCCTTGTATGACCCGCTGGCCATCAAACATTCCACTGGTTAATGTGGAAAAGCGTACAGCGATGGATCAAATTAGGTATCCTGCAAGCCATGAGATTCAGAACACTGCTCTGCTGACATTGATGCTAGCACCCTTCTGGCTGGAGGTGCCATTTGATTCCTGTGTTCTAATCTAACCTAATGGCCTCATTTGGGAGTAGGGGCGAGCGGCTATTGCCACCTGGTGGTCACACAGAACTGTTGCATGTGTAATGACCTCCTTCTCCCAGTCCCTTAATGACTAGTGATAAATCAACCACGCATCCTGCATGTGTTGGTGTGTGAGTGAGTGTATGTGTGAAGTGGGAAAAGGGGGCAGCCCTCCATTCTCAAGTGTATCAAATGGCATGCTGAAATTCCTTAAAACCCCTAGATGTTCCGGTGCGTAACAAGGAATTCACTAGAGCCTGACCTGGCACATCCAACTCAGGATGGAAGGGCAACCACAAAGAAAACATTGCATGAATGGTAGAACTGCCAGGTATTCCAGGTTATCGTTACATTCTTATATAGATATTCTGATAGATCAGGACTACGTTCAGAATGCATCAATCACTATATGATGCTCACTGACAACCGTGCATAGCGTGGGATTTGGTAATTGAATAAAGATTTGACCGGCCATTTTTTTAGTAAAACTATCCGACTGCCATGCCAATTTCAAGAGACTTGGACGGTCAAAGAGTGAAGCTGGCTGTAGTTCAGTTGGTAGAGTGGCCGTTCCATTACCCTGGAGCGTTGAAGATCGAAGGGTTGGCGGCATGATTTCCGGCTACAACAAACTTCATGCCAGTGTCCTTGGCAAAGGCACTGAACCCCAAATTGTTCGAAGGGTCAGCAGTTGTGTGTGAATGGGTATCCAATTTCCGGTTCAGGATTACCAGAGAATTCAAAATCAAATTTGCAAAGACCTTGTGAGTTGTGACCTACTAGCATCAACTTTAAAGTTCCTCAGTAGCCTTAAATAGTATAGATGGGCACCCACTCTGGCCCAAAAAAGTACCACGTACTCAGTTCTTGCATAATGGGGAGCAGCAGTACCTAAAGGAACTGTAGGGTAGATGCAGAATGTGTGCCAAGAATCTGACCTCTAGCTTTCAACATATGGTGTGAATGCCGAAAATAACGCCAGCAATCAGGCTCCCGACAAAGGGCCTGGGGAAGGAGCTGCAGGCCCATCAGGGGAAAGGGAAGGGGGCGGAGGTAGAGGGGAGAGAAGAGGGGTCAGCACTGGAGTCAAAGCAACAGCTCATGTCAGGACTCGCTGCAAGTCATAAACTACTACGTTGTTGCAGCTAATGAACTTATGCAAGCTGACCCACACCCCCCACACGTAAGCCGCCAAGATGGAGCCATTTCTCGGAGGGGAAAAAAAACAAAAAACTACAAAGTCAAAGACACACCTCCACCGACCCACACCATTTCATTTTTTCCACCTAATCAATCCTACCCTCTACCTTGGGACAGTCAGAAATACCTGCAACTCTGCATGTGCATGATGTGTTGTATCTTATATTATGAAGAATTCCAGTCAACAGGTGTACTTAATTACGCACAATTCCAATAAATCACAAGGAGCTGTGATACGTGCTCGACTCAGCAGTAGGATTAGACCAAAAACGATCATATCAAAATCATAATATTTCATAAAGCCATAATTGACAATTATACAATACAAAATAAAAAATTAACTTCAAAAATAATAATTACATAAGAGAAACAATCTCGTCTACTGCAACTTTAAAAGGAACAAAACAGCTAACTTACTCACGACTAGGGCTGCAACGATTGACTAATTGTTGACTAATTGACTATAAAATTAATCTGCAACTAATTTAATAATCGATTAGTTATTCATGCCAACAGTTACCTGACCCTGCCCCATATTGGGAGATCATTGATGAAAAAAAGTTTTTCTTCATATTCATGCTTAATTATTAGTACATTTGCTGTTTAAGAAGAACCAAATTTGACTATATTTCAAGTTGATAAGATTAATCTCTTGTAATTGGTGCTTCACCTGAGTATTGTGGGTAATTTCCGGAAGACAAATATCCAACTGATTAATTGACTCATCGTTCCAATTCAATTCCGATTATTAAAATAATCGTTAGTTGCAGCCCTACTCACGATTGTATGATTAATGAATCAACTCATAAGAAATGTTTGTATAACACTTGAAATCCCAATAGCATGAGACGCCCGACACAAGGTAGCAGGCTAGGCTTAACGGTGAGCCCAAACATAATAAACAGCTCAAGAAGCTGTACATTAAAGCCCCAAGCTAGCACGCACCACATCATGTTTATCCATAAGCCGCACCTCAGGCCTCTATGCCTCCACATATTTATTAGTCTGGCAAGCCAGAACAAATGAATCGGCCGTGCATTGCACGCGACTAGAACGATCATTTGGTCTGGATTAGGCAGGCTCGAAAAGTGTCAAAAGTGTCAATCAAATGAAGATATCAAATCACAGCGCAGTAGGCGTGACAAGGGGCATGGAGGCCCACGGCTCGATTTGAACAAGGTCAACCTTAATCGGGCACCGATTGGCCAGCCCAAATTTGGGCGGCAATCAATTTGTCTTCCTGGTTGGTCTAGACCAGGCATTCATAACTAGGGGGTCCTTCTGGCGGGGGCACCAGGGGACCTCCTGGCGAGGGAGGTCCGCAGCTGCTCGCGGACCTTCAAACAGCCGATAGACTTTCGCTTCCAATAAAACTTCCGCAGGATTTAGTGTCCCCAGGCGCTTTTTGGGCTGGAAATTGTCACAGATCTGGCAACCCTGACTGCTGCGTGTTTGAGAGAGGGCGTGTCCTCTGAGCACCTCTGAACGAACATTGGAACAAATCCAATTTAACACTATGGCTTCGTTATTATTAAACTTGCATGACTAGAAACAAACACTCTTGATATTGTATATCTTTATAATTATATTAGTGAACTTTTCAATAAAAACATTGACCCTGACAATTTATAGTATGTCGTTTTTTTACAGTATTCTAAATGCTGCTACTATGTTACTTTGTGTCGACATAAGATTATGGGAATTCTGCCTATATATTACTGATTAATATTTTCGAAAGAATTATTACTTTCATCGACCAAAAAGTTTTACTGCATTGTTTATGGTGCACATATAATAAAATCCACATATAAATGTTGTTGTAGAAAAATAACATTTCAATAGTGTTTCCCATTTTAAAAAAAAATAAAATGTGTGTGTGTATATATATAAAATTATTATTTATTTTGTCTGACAATATTCCATTCATGAGTTACGTCGTTGTTAGCATGCTGCACTAAGCTATCTACCTAACATTAGTACAACAGTTACTGGCGATTATAGCTACCATTGAGAACTGCAGGAGCCATGCCCTCCTCGCAAGAGTGGGGCACAGCAGTCAACAGCGGCCAGAAATGCCATCTTATTCCCCTACAGCTGCATTCATTCCATGTTTAAAGGAATGACTGCGCATTGATTTATCCTATCCTATTTATATATCAGTTATGTGAAAAACACCAGCAACAGCTGAATTGGTGTGGTTGGGAAGAATAAGCCAATGGGAGAAGAGGAAAGGAGCCACAAGCCAATGGGAAAAGAGGAAAGGAACCACGAGCCAATGGAGGGGGTGGAGAACAAGCGGTACGAGCAGCTGGTTCTCTCCACATCCTCATTACTCAGAGTTCAGTCATCCTGGCTTGGAGGTGGGTTGGTGGCTTGGTGCATACTCACCATATTAACATTTCTACCAGTAACCATTGATCAGACAACACAGGCTGTGCACGGTTCCATGTCCTCATTGGAGTCTTAATCTGTCTTTGTAAAAAAAAAAAAGAAGAATTATTGTGAGAATGACTTTAGTTTACGCTTATTGGTGACATCACAATGAGACAAGGAACGCAGATGTGCCATTACTTCTGTCAAGGGCCGTACGCTCCTGCCCAATATTATTTTTTTTAAACAAAAGAGTTGAAGAAAGCACAGAAGGAATAAAGAACAGAGGATAAACAAATGAAAAAAATAATGATGATGTTTAAATGATAAATTTAAAAACAACACACACACACACAATTTTATGTGAAATAATGATCAAATTCTATTTGCTGAAAGCTTGTTTTAGAATTAAGGCCCGGCCATACTTCACGGTGGGGTGGGGAGCAGACCGCCGTGGTGTAGTTTTTTGCGCTAAAAAAACTACAACACGTCATCAATGTGCCTCGGTACATGTCGGTGGGACGCTCCCCACCTCACCTCCTGACCGTAGCCCTGGTTTCTACTAACCGAATTCACCTCGTGGCTGTGATTGGTCAAGACGGAGAGTGGGCGGTCCCCGTTTTGCAAGCAGGCCCGCGAATCTCTCTCGCTCGAGACGAGAGGAGACAACAACATACAGCGTGTATAGACAGCGACAGAGAACATAATAGAATAGAGGGAGAATAGAGATAGAATAGAGAAAATGGACGAATTTGAGGAAAAGTTGGCTGCGTGTGTGCACAGAGGGAGGCGGGCAGAGGGAGGCGGGGCACCGCGGTGATCTGGACTATGGCCGCCTTTTACCCAAACTGACGCGACGGCGGTCACGTGTTCACCTTTACGGTGGGGTGCTGCCCACCCCACCGTGAAGTATGGCCGGGCCTTAATACTGTTGTGTTGTGTTTAGCTGATGTGCTTAAATCTCACTAAAGAATTAGCAAGCATTATCATTCTCTTTAAAAGTTATTTATTCTGCCAATTTTCATTGTATTGGACAGAAGTATGGAAGTATGAAAGTGGGAGAAGAGAGACCAGGGATTATGTTGCGGAAATGTCAGCTGGGGAGTAGAACTCACAACACAGTTGGTAGGACGCTCATTCCAATGACCGGAATTTGAAGACCGAAAGGTCGGTTGTTTGAATCCTGGCTCTGACATTCTCCCATAGACCCTGACTTGCTCCCAATAGGTCATAGCAGCCATTGCTGTGTGAATCTTTGATTGTGAGATTACTGTAGAGCGCTTTGATTCCGTCTAATGGCAGAAAAGCACTGTTGTCAATTGTTACATTCACATCAAATCTCAGTAAAAGACCAGCATAGATATACATAACATAAGTAGTTCTGTATATTATATAATTGTCCTTTTTCTTATGTTTTTGGCCACGTTGGTTTGTCCCCTGGATAACTGAAAAGGTTGCATGGATCTGGATGAAATTTTGCGGAGTTGTTGGAAATGACGAACGAAGGAAGTGATTAAATTTTGATGCATTTCTGTAGCCTATAGGTAACATAATAGTCCTACTTCATTATTATTAACGGGTGAACGATACCCGTTCTCCGTAGTGACGTCATGCCGTGTGGCCATGTGGCCGCGACTCCTGTGCCTGCACCAAGCAACATAATCGAACTAAATCAAAAACACCTACAGATAGATGGATGGAAAGTTCTGGTCTCATTGCACGGGGTTGTCAATGAGACGTTTCCATGTAAAAATCTGAGTGATTGGTTAGGTCCAACGTCAGCTTCCTAACTATTACAAATGTCTAGCGATTTGCGATGCGTGGATGATGCTTTGGTTCTGCAGGTTTGCTCTGAGTGCTTCTAGTTCATATGTAAAAAAAAGAGAAAAAAAATAATATATATATATATATATATATATATACATATATATATACATATATATATATATATATATATATATATATATATATATATATATATATATATATATATATATATATATATGCTTGCAACACAG
>OMKY01240421.1:0-11835 GCA_900302395.1 Bregmaceros cantori | reverse complement strand
ACACATATACACAGAGAGTCATGAGTTCGCTCCCCTTCACCGACGCTTTGGAAGTTTTTTTTTTTCATCTGTGGGTTTTTCACCAATCTAGCCCTTAGGTGCCAAGTGTCAAACAGGGAGACATGGCTACCATTTTGAAATTATTTCTTATGACTCGACCGGGATTCAAACCCTAGTCTTCCTGTCCAGAGGCAATCAAGGCAATCTACCATTAGACCACTTAAATGTAGTAATAGGTTTAGTTACCGTAACTACTGTTGTTGCAATGAATACTTGACAATGTATTGACTGTGCATGAAAAAATCAACACAGCAAATATTCATAGACAAGAGGGCTATCAATACACAAAATGATTCTCCACACAACCGTTGCATTTATTTTTCAATATGTTCATTTTATTGCAAACAATGTAATACAAAATATAAGCTTTTTAAGACATGGCATGGTTTACCTATTGAAACTGCATTTAGAACAGGACATATGACATACTAACAGCACTGGAATATAAAATGAAAAAAAAAAACTGCTCGATAAAGAAAAAAAATGATTTGAGTTTGTCTTTTTTTACATACAGCCATACGTACCACAGCCATTCATTAGTTAGAATGAAAAGAGAGATATTTCCAGTTTTTTTCTTTTTTAAAGAAAGACTTTCAAAGTTATGTTTATTGAAATACTACATAATCTGCACAAAACTATTAAAAAAAAAACATTTAAATGGAAACAATTTTTTATTAATGATAAATAAACAAATTTGTACCACATATAACAGCAAACTACTCGGCATGAAAATACTTCTTACGTGAGTTATTTGCTGGGATAGAAGAATGAAACGAGAAGATTGCAACATAGTTATTTTCTCAAATAAAATTAATGCTAAAGAATAAATTAAGAAACAAACAGGAAAACAAAAAGGTTAGATGCGTGGACGAGGCTGTAGGAATGATTCAAGGGGGTGGGGACGCCAGGCTTGGCTGGGACCTGCGACTGGGAGGGCGTAGGTTAAAGGTCACCTCCTGCAGCTATCTCAGCAGGATATCACAAGAGCCGTTTCTCAATATGCGGACTTCCAACAGCCGGGCCGATTTGTCACCCGTGTACGTACGTGGTGAGATGGCAATGTCACGGGTGCCAAGACCGCGGTATTGAGAAACAGCTAAGCTTTTCATATTGACACAGCATAATAGTGGGCGGTGCCAGAGCACCGCAGGCACCGGCGGCATCAAGGCGGAACCGGGATCGGGATCGACGGATTAACAACATTGGCAATTTCAAAATTCGTAAAACGAAAAAGAACTGACAAGCATTGCTCATTTACAGTTAGCAAAACCACCGATAAGGCCTCCGCCACATATCGACCTGACAAGACAGGCATCTATACTTTTTTCCCCTTCCCAGCACGGGTGTATAAATGATTTGCCACAAAGAGACAAGAGATGACGCCACGATATATATATTTATATAAAAACCTACGAAAAGGATGCTTTAGAACCATGAAGAGCCCAGCTTCAGCTTTCCGGGAATTACTGTGCATGTCGAAAAGGGACGAATCACAGACAAATATGTACAGTACAAGAGTTTCAAGGCAGGAACTTGCAGAGGGGCGCAGAGTAAAAGTAAAACCATGTAACTTAATTCCTGTACAAAAATATATTAGTAAGTAAGGCCACAGCGAGGGGGGGAGGGTAAGAAAGGGTGGGGGTGGAGGTTCCGGGAAGAGGACGTGTCCCAAATATGGCATTGAAGGGTATTAAGGTGGTCGGTCAGGGTGCCGCAGATCACATACACAGTACATACTAAAGTATTTACGAAACCCCTATATCCTCACAGAGGAGTTGTTTTCACATACGTTGGCACATTATATCTAAAAAAATATAATCACAAATCCGAGCGATACAAAAAGGCACTGTCGTGAGCCGTTTTTTTTTTCTGAAAAAGAAGTTATATTCTCAGTAATATTTCATAAGCAAAAAAAAACCCTCAAACAAATCATATTGGTTGTTTCTCACTTGGAAATGATGTCAGGAGTGTGTTTGTGTGTGACAGGATTTGGAGTTAAAATGTTCTATTTTCAAAAAAGTCTTTTAGGAGATGGTTGGAATAGTCTTTTTATACACAGTCAGTGCCCTGATTGGTCGGTGCGTTCACGGCCGAGACAGCTGTGTGTAGACGGGCTGTGTCTCCCAGTGCTGCGGACTGTGGGTCTGGGGCACGGAGGGGACGCCGGTCGGGTCGGCGATGGGCGTGTACATGGGCCGCTGGCTCGTGTTCATGTAGCTGAACCCCCCGTAGAGCCCCGACGATGCCTGCCCGTAGTACGACGACGCAGACGACGGAGACACCGACGCGTTGGCGCCTGTCGTGTGTTCCGAGTAGTCGTACTGCGTCGGCGCCCGGGCGATGGATGGATACGCGGATGACGAGGAGGCGGCGCTATAGTGCTGTAGGCTGAAGGAGCCGTAGGTGGCCGGCGCGGTGTGCTGTGGGGGCGAGCTGCCGTGGTGTTGAGTTTGGTCGCGGGAGTAGTGGGAGGGACTCAGCTGCTCTGTCTTGATCTGGGTCGTTCTCTGCTCGCCGTCTGAGCCGAGAGATGTGAGCGTATGCTGCTGCTGCTGTTGTTGCTGCTGCTTGAGCATCCAGGCGTGGTGGGCGGAGCTAGTTGTTTGCCCGCCGTAACCTGCGGCGGCGGCGTAGCTGTGTGGGTGTGCATGACTGTGGGGCGGAAGGTACTGGTCGAACTCGTCTACGTCGAAGCTGCCCATGTTGATCATGACGTCGCTGCTCAGCTCGCCAATGTCCACAGCGCCAAAGTCGATACCTGGGACACTGCCATTTCCGCCGCCATTTCCACCACCCTCCACCAAGCCACGCCCACCCTCACGTTTGAGTCCTTCCCCTTTCCCAGTAGACGGGAGATCAGTCTTGGGGGTGGTAGGAGGCGTTGGGGGACCCTGGGACTGGCCTGTCAGAAGAAGGTGGGGAGACAAGATGCAGATGTCATCACACTGGCACATGCACGGGAGTTCACGACATGTCCGGCCGCGCGCAATTACACGTCTTCGCGCCGTAACATGCAGTGGTTCGCTGCACCAGGGCAGGTCATTTCCTTATTTGCCTGAGACGGCATTTGCACTGTAACACATTTACCAGGCGGGAAGAGGAGTGCGCGTGTGGCTCAAAGTGTATGTGTGTGTGTGTGTGTCCGGGTGAATAAGTCGGTGCGTGGGGGCGTATGCTAGTGTTCAGGTGCGTGCGCGCGTGTGGGACACGTATGTTTGTGTGCGCGGGAAGCATATGTGTGAGTGTGCTAGTCTGCAGTCAGTTGGTCATTAATCATTGACAGACCCCGAGCAGTGCCCTTCAACATGCATAACAGTACGTCTGGCGCGGGGACCGTGCGATTCAACACTGCACCCAGCCAGTCTTTGCTCTGTCAATTGCCGTCGCGTTCTTTGTTCATCATATCACATACTAAATTTATATCCCAAATTCAAATGCTGGAGTAAATTTGTAACTTATTAATTACTGCCTACTTTTGAGGTTACTTTCTTGTTATTCTTTTCAAAAGTGAAACAGTAATAATGCTTTCAAGATAGATGCATTTTAAAGTTTAGTTTTAGAGGACTACAGAAACATTTTGTCAGTGAAGTGCAATGGCAACCTCTGTGTGTGGTCAGGGGTGTGATTCTTACCAGAGTGTTCGCCGGGTGAGTGCACCTCCCCCATGCTGGAGGCAGGCGAGTCGGCCTGCTGCAGAGCCTTGAAGATGGCGTTGGGCGAGATGTGTGTCGCCTCGCCGTCCTCTGACTCGCTCTGCCCGCTCTTGACCGACTTGCGGCGCCGGGGCTGGTACTTGTAGTCCGGATGGTCCTTCTTGTGCTGGACCCGCAAGCGCTCTGCCTCCTCGACAAACGGGCGCTTCTCGCCCTCGTTCAGGAGTCTGGATGGGGTGGAGAAACAAGGCAAAACTTTTAGGATTGTTTTTCACAAAGTTCACAAGGTGCATCGTTGTATTTCAACATTTCAAAAGAAAGAAAATAAAATAAATCCACTTTCAGAAATTATTATTATTTTAGCTACAATTGGTGTAATACCAATAAACTTTTTCAATCTATTAATTACAAGAGAGGCCAAGTGTCCTATAGCTATAGACGTTTTTTTTATTAATAAATAAATTGTTGCAATTGTGGAAATGTCAAAGTCATATTTCAGAATTTCTAAAGTGCTAATTTCTTCTCACAGTGGAGAAGACTTTAAAGACGCGATCCAATACGGGCGGGACGGTATAGTCGCAACGCTACTATAGTGAAGTCACCTTTGGAGGGGGTTGGGGAGAACATTTAAATGCAAGTTAAATGAAAACTTCAATTTCTGACTTGTCCACGAAGGTGTGACCTCTTGTGAGGGCAACATACAGTACAAGTTTTAAAATGAAGAAAAATAACTTTTCTTCATTATTCATCAGACAGGCTTTAACACACCCCTCTCGCGTACAGCTGTAAACGCACGCAGACGCACAGCGCGTCCTGGTGGATGAAAAACGCACAACACGCATGCGTTGCACAGTACGCTGACGTACGAGGCGTATGTGCCACATTGACTTTACCTGTGGGTATGGATAGACATTCGCCTTCTTTTGAAATTTTCCCGAATCCGCAACGTATTACCCTTATCTACGCGCTATATTCAATTCCTGCGCACGTTACATTCCCATGCATACTCATGCCTGCTACGGATAAATATATACGCGCACTTTCCACACAGGCTCTGCACGGCGAATTTCTACTTTTGTGGAGTATGAACGTTTAGTATCTCATTTTATATCCGTATGTGATGCCATGCATGTACAACCAATACAGCGGTATGCATGCACAATTCCGTATACCTAAATCAAGAGATGCGCTTCCAATGCGCACAATATATTGTGGTGCTGTAGACGACTCACCTCCAGAGCTTTCCAAGCGTCTTGCTGAGTTCGGCGTTGTGGAGGTGCGGGTACTGGTCCGCCAGCTTCCTGCGCGCCGCCTGCGCCCACACCATGAAGGCGTTCATGGGCCGTTTGACGTGTGGCTTGTTCTTGCTGGAGCCGTTGACGCGCACCGGCATGGGCACGAGCGTCCAGTCGTAGCCCTTGAGCACCTGGGACACGGCGTCACGGATGCACACGGGGAACTTCTCGTCTTCGGTCTCCTTCTTGTAGTCACCTCCGAGCGGGTGGAGGTGGTGCGAGTGGTGGAGTCCGTGGTGGGGGAGTCCGTGGTGGTGGTGCTCCCCGAGCAGTCCGAGGTGGTTGTCGGAGCGCGGGCGGTGGTTCTCAGTGTCCGAGCAGGAGGAACCGCCGGAGGGGCACGGGGAACCCGGCCCCACCGAGCCGTCGTCTTCGGACATGCTCGGGCTCGGCGCCGCGTCGGAGTGACAGCACTTGTCTTGTTCTTCTGTCATGGTCATGTAGGAGGGGTCGAGGAGATTCATGCGAACGCAAGTGTTTTCACGAAATTGTGCGGGAAGAAAATCCAAAGAGCGCGCAGAACGCACCGCTGCAGTCCAAGGTGCCGCGGTGGCACGCGCTGCTCTCCAAACGCGCGCACCTCGACACTCCAAAAGTGGGCAAAAAGTTGAAAAAAGTGGTTAAAATTGTTTTCTAGCTATTGCGTCCTTTGCTTTCTGGACACAAACGCGTCTCTCAAACTGCGCCGTGCGCCTGAATTGCAATCGAAGTGCAACACGGACGTTTCATTGGAAAACGCAGGTAGAGTGAAGGTATCTGGAGCGCTAGTGGCAGGTTTGCGCGTTTCTGGATTGGAGAGACGGGAAACCTTGGTTTTTATCTTTGTGCGCCGTGACGTATGGACGACGCGTTGGGGGGCGGTGTCCAGGGTGGAGATGAAGGGGCGGGAACATCGCCCCCACCCCGCCACCTCCAACTATGATTTCCAGCAGCACTAACATAGCGCTGTAATTTCAATCAAATTAATTATACGCAATGAAAAGGAATTTGCGATGATTATAGGGCTATGTAGTCAATCGTGGCTTCGCGGTGTTCATCCCTCAGGATGTGTACGAGTGAAAACACCTTCTCCTACAATTCCGTAGGAGGAAAGATTTGTTCCCTATCTAAACTGTCATCTTAAGTAAACGTGAACGACTCGGATAATTGCTGTGTCGGCAATCGGCTGTCGATTATATAATACGCCACAGCTTGCATATTTCGATAATTTAAAATTATTAAAGAAAACTGATTATGCGTAACGAGTGCACAGTGACATGCACGCACAATTCTAACACATTCCTTAAAGCGTAATGCAATTACAGCAACAATCTATCGAGCCCGTGCGTGCGTGTGCGTGCGCGCGAGTGTGTGTACGTACGTGTAAGTATCATACATATTTGATATATATTATATATTGTCTCACTCCTCTCTGAAAACGTATATTTTTTGTTCAGTCGTCAAGTTATTTGGCGTGCCCGTTTTAGTTACATTACACGTCCTGAATTGGTGATTATCACAACAACACAGGACACTCGCTTGTGTCAAAATTATACTTTGAGAACAGCTTCGAATGACCTCACGGTTCTGTTGCTCTCTTCGCTGTGCGCGCCGCTGCAGAGGCCACTGGAAGACATTTGGTGTGCAGCCCCCGCGTTGGCCAATAGGGGGAGAAAGCAGTCCAAAAACTCGGCGGCACACTTGGTTTATGAGCGCTCCGCGTAATTACACAGCGTAGTAAACAGATGTGGGCAGCGCTAAGCAAAATATTTACTCAAGTACATTTATATTTTTTTTTTCAAATTTCAGTAAAAATCTGTCTAATAAAAGTAAAAAGTAGTCGTCATATTAGGTAAGAATAAGACTATCACGTAGTTACTAGCAAATGCTAATTAGTGTTCAAGCATATGCGCGCAGAGAAATGTACGGCACTGTTGCCACAGTTACTAAAAGTAATCATTCATTAATCAGTCATATTATTAATCATTATCACCCAAGGTTAACTACCCAGTCACCTTTAAAAAAACAGGAGTTTACCCGGTCTATTGGAGTAGGGTTTTAACCTTGAATTGACAAACATTATGAACAAAATGATCAAATAAAATATAATTGAAGTAATCCGTTGTTTTATTTTTGAACCCAAGTCAAATGCAACAACAAACATTGCGTATCATTGTATTGCCCTAATGTGGACCATTTTTTTACAGCCTCCTAATATGGGACAGTCAGTTGCCTAAGGTGGAACAGTGAAATGTAGTGTTGAACAGGTCAACTGAATGTTAGACACATTACTATAGTTTGCTTTCACCATAGTTTCACTGACATTCATTAGTTTAGGGAGGAACCAGAGCCACTGTCCCATATTAGGCAGTGGCCCACTTTAGGGCAATCCTCCCTAGTAGAATTTCCTCTAGCAAGTACATTGATTATTGCTGCTTTGGAAAAGGTTACACATTAGATTAGTTACTACATATGCACCAAAGTAAATTACAGTAGTTGCTGTAACTTGTTTGCTGACACACCTAACATGCATGGATTAAGATATTAAAAAAAACAACTGATTGTATATATTAATGATTGTTGCCATGTCCCATTGCTCAGCCCAGGTGTCTGAAGTGAAGTGTGTGTGGGTGTGTGTGTGTGTGAGAGAGAGAGAGAGAGAGAGAGAGAGAGAGAGAGAGAGCGGGGGAAGGGCAGTGGGGTGTATGTAGAGATCCCAAACTTCACTCTGGAGTCAGGCCAATTCCTGTTGTTTTCAACACTTGTCGATAGGATTTGGGTGATCTTTGGCCAGATCAGAAGCTTTTGTTTCGACTTTTAATCGATTATCAACCGATTCTTCACACTCAATTATATGCAGACTTTTCAGAAGAGAGATCGAAATGGGGACAAACAAGAACGTTTATCGGTTGTGAGTTGTGAGTACGAATTAAAGCATTGTGTAGTTACTAGCAAATACTATTTTCTGTTCCTGCACATACACACGCACACACACACACACACACACACACACACACACACACACACACACACACACACACACACACACACACACAAGATACAGTATGTACTTGAGTTGCTGCGGTTACTTATAAAACTAAGATTTTTGTTTTTAAGGTTTTTTGGGGGCGCAAGCACCGTTGTTGTTTTTTCATTCTTTATTGAGAGAGATAGTGATAGGATTAAATCTGATACTGGGATGAAGAGTTTGCTCGACCTATGGTCTGGGGGTCACGCTCTGTAACCACTCTGCCACTGCGGCCCCCTAACTAAGTAGTTTTGATTACTTAGTTGATTTCAATTAGCTTTTATTATATAAATCCGCAAGCTTAAGTACTAATTCAACTTATAAAAAGAAAATACTCCCTGGAATTGCATTGCAATCAATACAGAGCAAAATTGCCCTAAAGTGGGACAGTCAGTTGTTTAAGGTGGAACAGTGAAATGTAGTGCTGAACAGTTAGTCAGATAACTTAATGTTAGACAAGTTTCCATAGTTTGCTTTTATCATATTTTCACTGACATTCTTTATTTTAGGGAGGAGCCCAGTTTAGAGCATTCCACCGTATGGCAGGACACGAATCAGGTCTCGCTACTTCATTTCCAAAAAATGCACAGTTTGCAAAAAATATATTTAGCATGATAAAAATCTTTATTTCAAGGTGTTTTTTACATTTTCTTCAAAAATCAAGAATCAAATCTGATTTATTTTGAAGTAAAAAAATCTTTAGCCCTATCCCTAACATACATTCCCAGAGAGCAGCTGAGCCCCGGGAGGGCCTTAGCAGCTCGGCATACAGAATCTGTGCAGAATCTGTACATCGCCAGTACCCGACCTGCTGCAGCTCTCTGGCTTGCATGTAAACTTGACTGTGTGTGCGCTTGGGTCTCTGCGTTGAGCTGCGACCAAGTCCGTGTCTGTCCTCATGTGTGCAAGCGTTAAGTGCTCGTTTGTCTCTGTGTTTGTATGTGTTTGGACATGGATACATATGCATGTTTATGTGTGTCCACAGAGGTGTATGGTGCTGAGATAATAAAAGTACCCACATTTCTTACTTGAGTGGATGTAAAATAACTTTGTGAAAAGAAACAACAACAACTTGAGTAAGAGTAAAACGTACCGATCCAAATATCTAATCTAATTAAAGAAGTAGAGACAAAATGTAGTCAAAACTATTTTTGCGAGTAAAAAAAAATACTATCTGATAGTGTCTATAAATAGTGTCCGATAATATTAATTTCTGATAAAGCTTTTCAGACTTTTGATAGTTACATGACAAAAATAGTTCTCACACGCTGGTGTCATTGTGCAAAAATGTATTTATAAAGCAAAAAAATGTACAAATAAAAATTTGTCTGGGAAATACATATTTCTAAAAGTATAAAGCTACTAAACTACAGTAACAGAGTTGTAGTACTTTGTTACTTTTCATCTCTGTGGGTGTGTCCTGCTTGGGTGATCCTGTGTGTGTGTGTGTGTGTATGGTTGTGCATATATTTGTAAACGCCACAGCGAAACATTACCATGCAATTTGACATTCACTTGATTAATTGTTATACGTTTATTACCACCCACTTACATTTTCTAATCCAGAATTTTGACAAAAGATGCAGTGTCATATTGTAAGCCGATGAAGGACCATAGATCACTGCATGTCTGCATACATTTGGCAGTGTTTTAATATGACAGAGCATTTGAATGACAGACAGGAAATTACTTGCCACATCTTTGGAAAATATGGTGAACGTGAATGTAAAATTGCATCAAAAAGTTGTTTAACGGAAAGTATCGGTAATCCCTTAGTAGCGTTTTTACTCCAATATATTTCCCATGATGTTTGTGATTGTGTTTATAAATGTTTACATTAATGACATGTTTTTAATGTCTTTTTTTGTTTTTTTTGTTGAATATCTGGAAGTCGCAGTCACTGAAAAAGTTGAACTTCTAACTGTGTTTAGTCACCTTTAAAAAGGAACCTTACCAATGTTTTTGCGTGTGTTTTCTGTGTGTATACAATGATTACAATGATGTGTGACGCATGCATGTTCTCGTCATTGTGTTTACGTGCACACGTATGTGTGTGCTTGTGTGTGTCTTTGTGCACACACACGTGTGTGTGTGTGTTGGACGAGTGTTCCTCAACTCACCCCTGCTAAACTCCCTTCCCCGCCCCTTCCTCTAGAAGCCTTGTGTGGCATGTATGTATCACTTAGGTGTTGATTAAAGTGCTGTCCTAATGTAACAAGATCAATAGAATCACAATCAGCTATGATTGCCACTTTTGCATATGCCTAAGCATTATACAGTATATACAAGCAATATCCACACATGGAATTTAGGACACGGTATATAGGAAGTTTTTGACCCGTTTCCGGTTTACTTCCTTAACCCGTATATGCTCGTCACTTCCGGTACCATTCATTTTGCCATGTCTTTGACTACTTTCCAACAAGTCTAATCGGTGGGAGCACACACCTACTGCATTTTTTTAAAGGGTGGTTGGTGGTAAGGGGGGGAAGTGGGAAATTAGGCAAAAGGCAAATTCATTTTTGGTCATGCACAAACTAAAGCTTGACAACGTGGTTTAAAAATGTTTAGTTAAAAAAAAGTGCAATATCTTCTTTTTTAAATTGTGGTAAAAAACATGTTGTTGTCAATCTCACCTTATACCAATAAATACATTTTTTTTTTTATTTAAAAAAATAAAAAGGGTGGTGCTAACTTGCGTTTTACGCACTCAAGTTGGAATTACCAGTGGAAGCAGCCATCCCATTGGTCCAGAAGAACATGTAACCACATCGGTGAGTAACTTCAAGTCGGATTTTGCCTGTATTTCATCAATACTTATGTAAAATGGTCAGTGAAGAAGGGGTGGATGATGTGTAATTTGTCACAGAGCGAGCTGTAATAAGTGGATTTTGAAATGTAATGTAAAAAAAAATGCATGCTTCCAATTTTCCCTTTTGACAGTGAGTTGCTCATTACCTATTTACTAGTGTGCCCTATTGCTAACGATTCCACCAACTCTTAGATGAAACTGCTGAATGAACATAATTTCCCTTTTGGGATCAATAGTGTTCTGATTCTGATTCTGGTAAGATCACTCCAGAACCACACTGGATCGATGCTTCTGGAAAAGGATGACCTATGTTGGTGCACATTTTGCTCCGAGTGGAGATAGTGAAAAAAAAACAGAATAAAGAAGTCAGAGGAAGTATAACGGTGAAATGGTGTGATCAGTGCGGCATGTTGCCTATTGCCAAAGTTCATGATGGCGAGGTGGGGGAAGAAACTGTTCTTAGTGGCCGGGGATCTATAGTGGGAAATCACAGGAAAGAATGGTGAAAAAAAATTAAATTCGCCAAGCATTTTAATACTAAAGAAATTGCACTGATATTTGAAGCTTCACCAAGAAGGTCTCACAAATTATATTTGAAAAATTGTGATGAGAATACCCTACATTCTGAAAAATATGTCTTGATCTCTTTGGCAGAAAGTGTGTGTTTCCTGTAGGAATTTCTGTGGAAGTCGATGGCGCTGAAAGAATAAATACGACCCTGCTTTGGGGGGTTGGCTCTGTGGCGCAGTCGATTAGGCCGCTGCATCGGTCCAGCCCCATTCAGTCTGGAGCCTTTGACTTAGTCTCACAGGGCACGCAGCATCGCTTCCCCTCACCTCAGATCCTACGTTTAGCAGTAGGTACAACTCCATAAGGCCTAGTGTAGTATGAAGCTCTGGCTGAATTTTCTATCAAAAAGTAATGCTTCAAACCATGGCTGTGTGCCTATGAGCCCGTGTGTGTGTGTGTGTGTGTTTGTATGCCCATGACGAGTGCTCCTACTGCGGC
>OMKY01239778.1:0-10113 GCA_900302395.1 Bregmaceros cantori | reverse complement strand
ATGTCTTATCTATCTGAGATGATGTTATTTACATCACCAGAGGCACTACAAATGTGTTGTTGAGGCTAACTGAGATGCTGTTCTTTACCTCAACAGATGCACTATAAATGTGTTGTAGTTTAAATGAGCGGCGGCTGTTTACCACTATTTGTGTGTTGTTGTTTTAGATGTTTGTAACAAATGAGAAAGCACCATTGTTGCATAGAATTGAAGCCCTTTTAATGGGAAGTATGCTACTTTAAATAAAAGTTACGAAAATGTGGTGGTTTCACGTTGTGTCAAGTTGTACAAATATGCCGGGGATTACTGAAGCGGGGGGGTTTGGGGGGTTGGAGCAGTCCGGCATCTGCTCCGGCCCCTGGCCCATTGGGATTCTGACAAAGTAGTTGAATAGCCCTGGTGTATATCATTATGCATCTCTTGCCTGGCAAGGACTCAACAAGTGAGGGTTAAAAAATGTATTGGCATGACATACATTTCAGAGCATATTAACAAAGCAAATGACGTATGTATAGAAGTAAGTTAAAAACAACGAGTAGTAAATGGAAACAACTTCAACGACAATAATCAAACGAGAAGCACTCAGATTGCAAACCTGCGCTGTAGTAGTACAAAAAATGTCACTTTTCGTGCAATGTGTGGGACCCATTATCAATGCAAGCACTCATAGAGTGATGTAGATTGACGTCACCGGCGAACATGATTTGCACAAGCCAACTACATTTCCCAGCGGCTTTCGCAACCCGGAAGGCTGGTCACGTGACCGCGGTAAGCACCCAGCGATCCATCGATAAGTTGGTGATTAAGTATGACTATGTTACTTAAAGGTTATAGAAATGCACCAAAATGTAATCCCTTCTTTCATTGTCATTTCCAACACCTCTACAAAATGTCATCCAGATCCGTGCAAAAAGTTTTCAGTTATCCTGGTGACAGACAAACCAGCGTGACCAAAAACATGCGGCGCAGGTAAATATACAGTGTAAATCCAAAATAAATTACATAACGGAAAAAGCACCATCTCTCTCCACCTCCGCCTCGTTCAGACACGTACACACTCGCTGAACACCTCGCAGACATTTCAACACTCCCAATTTTAATCCACTTCCTGTTCTCCGCTGCACTATCTTACATACATACCCACGCATCCACGCCTCAAACTCACAGACACACACAAAGATCAACCTCTAACACACACACACACACACACACACACAGACATGTATTTATTCTTAATGTGGTCAGGATCAATGGAATTTCCCCCTAGCGAATGACTCAAGTGTGTCTCTCAATCTGTTTGGACAACAGCTGTGAGCTAGTGGGTGATGTCTTACTGTGTGTTCAAACCAAACGCGAACTGGGCGAGAAAATTGGCTTTGGAAGCTTGTAACGCGCCGCAGCATTTTATTTTTATAGCGGCATATGTTGAGCGGCAAGAGCGAAAGCGGCAAAAGCGGCAAAAGTTTCCCACTCTCCAGCTCGTAGGCGGCAATTGCAGCTCGCAGCAGCAGAAAGTCACACACACACGCACACATACATACATACACACATTCACACGGCAGCCAGCGGGATTATTTCCCGTGACCGGCCGCTAGCTTCGCTGTTTGTGCGGCCGGCTGTAAAACGGGATTGCTGGACGCTGGATGCACCGGCCCCAGCCCCCAGAGCTCCAAAACTCCTCTCATCCCGGAGAGGTGGAAGGAATCGATCGTTGAAATAATCGTCAACAAATATGAACGAATATATGTTGTCAGTTGGCATTCCCAGCGTCATGACCCCGCCCATTCTGTTGATTACTGAATAATGTTACGCCCCACAATGACACACAATCGGTAAAAATGCAATAAATTAGCACAGAAGACTAGGCTGTTCCCTGCAAATACTAAAAAAATGGAAATGTTAGCAATACATGGAAATAGCGAATCTGCAAAAAGTTTTCAATATTAACTGGTAATAATTAACGTTTCATGTTTAAAGGAAAACTGAGTCGATTCATTTATAGACGAGTTCGAGCGGTCCGGTGTCTGAACGTCACGTCCGGTGTCATTTAGTTTGCTGTGTTTTTGGCTATTTTTCAACATGTCTATTCGGTGTGAACACACACCTACAGGGTTATTTAAAAATTGTGGTGGTAACTTGCGGTGTGCTATTCCTCACCCGAATGCTCTTGTGCGGATCTGTGACCCACAAACGCATAATTTAATAATCAGTTCAACTCGTTCCATTGTTTCATTCCTTTTGGAACGACTAGTAGAAGCAGCCAGCCTATTGGTCCAGAAGTACATGTGACCGCTCGGTGAGTAACTTTAGGTCGGATTTTGACTGTATTTCATCAATATTTATGTAAAATGTGTGATGTGTAACTGGTCACATACCGACATCTAGTGGTCGGAATTTGAATTGGTGAGCATTTTGTGTGTTTTTTGCGAGATTAAATGGAACTCATACAGACACCGGAAGTGTGTTTCATACCGGCGGGACAAAATGCCAGCCCCCTGTATTTCGCGGGTAAACTCGTCTATTAATCGTCATTTGAAAAAGGCAGATTTTTAAAAAATAGCTTGTCAGTATTTGAACGAAAACACAGGTAGAGATACACACACACACACACACACACACATACAAACATGTCCAAGCATACAGTAAAATGGTCTTGCACAATGCACAGCAATGCAGATATCAGTAGTGAGATATCAACAGTCCTAGGGGTTTACAGTCCATAGAGTATGTGCTGCATCATGTCTGACAGGCTGTTTCCATGCAGTCAACTTGCCCAGCATCCCACACAGGGCTGGAAGATACTTTTTAAAAAAGTAGATTGATAAAAAAAAAAAAAAAGTATGTTGATTGATAACAAAAATGATCAATGATAATGATTCATCTAAAAATAGCAAAAAGCAACCAAGTGCTGTGGTGCAGTTGGTTAGACCGTGGCATCCAGCCCCATACTGTCTTATGCCTGTGGCTTAGTGAGATGGCTTCCCTTCAGTGATATAAGTATGCTGCAGGTCTGCCTCCCCGCTCTCTCACACCAATTCTGTCCATAGAATTTACGCACCCAAAACAGGAGGCTGACATCTGAAGCGCATTCCAGTGTCTGTATAGATGCCTGTGTAAAGTCATTATAGTGGCCCAAGGTGGCTGAATTTGTCACACAAAACACACACTGGTTCAAAATCTGATCACCACAGCTTGCTCGGTAGCACGTTATCCACTGCCCGCTTCAATCATCGCTTTGCATAAATATTGATAAAATACAGTCTAATTCCGACAAAAAGTTACTCACCGATGTCTCATTTTCTTCTGGACCATGGCTGATTCCACTAGTAACTCTGACAAAATTAGTAAATGGAACGGGTTGCACAGATTACTATCTGCACCGGGGAGGAGCCCGCGGAGCAGGTTATGTTTTCACCCGCGTTGGTTTGTCCCCTCAATAACTGAAAAGGTTGAGGATTACATTTTCCAGAGTTGTTGGAAATTACGAAAGAAAGAAGTGATTCAATTTTGGTGCATTTCTGTAGCCTATAAGTAACATTGTTCTGCAAAGTGCTATATAAATAAAGTTTGATTTGATATTAATGGGTGAACGATCCACGTTCTCCATAGTGACGTCACGCGTGTCTCCCGCAGTTGTGCCCGAGCCGCATTTAGTACCCAAACGGCTGTTTTTTTTAAATTTTAGGTAAGACTAGGTTTAGGGGTTAGTTTTAGGGGTTAGGTTTAGGGGTTAGTTTTAAGGGTTAGGCGCAGGTTTGCAAGCTCTGAGTGCTTCTAGTTGAATCCTGCATTTGTGGGCCACAGTTCCAAACTAGAACATTTGGGTGTGGGATAGCACAGTGCAAGTTATTACCACCCTTTTTTTAATAATGCGGTAGGTGTGTGCTCCCACTGAATAGACATGTTGAAAAATAGTCGAAGAAACTGCAAAAGAAACGGCACGGGAAGTCATGTTCAGCCTAGAAATGTAATCGGAACTGCCCCCCGAGCTCATCTATAAAATGGAAAAGTGGCGCTCGAGTCCCAAGAAAAAAAAGGTCATGTTTTCCACAGGGCTTGAAAACGAAATGATTTCAAAGATGTTCCGTTCCGAGCGGTTCAGGCAGGCCTATGTTTAACGTTTTCATTCTCGGAACTGTTCCACCCACAAAATAACGCTCCTGAATGGGTTCAGAACGCAAAGACTTTGTTCGATCTTAAAGTTCCTGTGCAAAAAAGTTTATAGTTTATACAGAATATATTTGGTGGACTTTCAAACTTCAGTACAACCGAATCAACATTAAAACGCCATTACGTTCACTTCCTCGTCTGTCCACAAGATGGAGCCCCAGATGAGTGGGGCTTGATGACTGACAGTGAAAGTTGGATGGATGCACAGCCGGAAATATTCTCCGAAACATATAAAGTTCAGTTTCTGCTCCGGAACAGTTGAAGAAACCTTTTTTCGTTTCTGTTTCCGCTCCTCATAAAATTTTCCGTTTTCGTTCCTTGAACCGGAGCCTTGGTTTTCCATAAATAATTACTTCTGCGGTTATGTCTGGGCTTCAGTGATACGTCCATAGGTTGAAGCTCGGTTGCTTGTCCTCCCAAACCGCCATCCCCTCGGCTTGGAAGTGCATGCCACACACCTGTTTTTCGTGAGCAGGATCACACGTCTGGATTATAAGTTTGGACGTGTATAAAGAGCGTGGGTTTGTCTGTTTATGTGCATCAAAGCTGGGGGAAATCCGAGCACTTCACGGTAAGCTAGAGCCCTTCTGAACGGTTCTGGAAATGGTTAACATGTTTTGGGACCGCGGACATTTCCTTCTACTTTAACAGTCGCTGTTAGTATAGCTTGTGTTTAGAGCAAGCCTGACTTAAAACAACCCATGGATTCATAAAGAACCGATTTATAACCACGTTTGTTGCAGGACAATAATAATAGAGTTAGAAGATACATAACCTTTAACACTAAGTTAGGGGTTTTGTGCGCATTGCATATTGAAATAATATACTCCTACGTATTTTCCTTGGTTTAATGTGAAAATAAATACCATTAAAATAGTAATACGGAAAAGCACTGTGAATCGCTACACAAAAGGGGAAAGACGCCTTGTCGTGCTCGCTCCCGAAAACTCTGATACATTCGCTTCCACTCATGGTTATATGGGCTGTGTCCGAAATCGTCCCCTACCAACGCCCGAGATTTCGGACACTAGAGTCGGCGCCGTTGAAAATCATTATAAAATATGATTATAAAAAATATTGTTATATATTGTTGTAATTATAAAATTAAAAAATCATCACAAAAAGTCAGAAGTACTTACATTTATAACAATTTGCCGTGGTCGGTAGCTATTTACTCCCGCCGCGCCATTTTTGTGAAGTTTAGGTTATTTTTAAAACGTCTCGCAATGCATTATGGGTTATATTGCTCCATCTAGGGTACATCCGATGCTCGCTACTTTTTGCGGTGCATTGTGGGATACTTTCAGTGCACTATATAGGGTACTTGGAGAATTCAGACACCCCTACAAAATGGCGTGCACCCCATATAGTGCGCTATCTGGGGGTTAGGGAGCGATTTCGGACACACTAGATGGTGAAGGTGAGGGGGGTGGGATTAAATAATCATTTTGCTTCACCCTGCTCCTTTTTGGACATGACGCCATGTTTAGTTGTTTGATAATTTTTATTTACTGATTGTTTGTCCTTCTTTTTTTCTGTCATGTTCATAATAAAGAGTGAAATGAGCCTATAATTCGTACCTGCCAAAGACTGCACGTCCGCTCCTCCCCGCCCTCTCATTCTCATCCCCCTTTCACACTAACGTGGCCAATAAACTAAGAAAACGATGCGGGGAAAAAAATACAAAATATTGCAATATGATATATCATATTATAGCACATATAACAGGCTGTGACCGCAAATAGGGGTTGGCGCTACATAACCCCTCGACAGAGATCTGAAGTGAGCCGCTCCAAAACAACATGCGTACCCTCACAGAACGCAATGCAGAGAACTGTGAGTAAACAGCAGGAGTCTATATAACAGTCAGTTGGCCTTCAGTTGAAAGCAGTGACGGCTGGTGGGATGCTTATGGTGGTGCAGACAGAGTGCTAGCCGGTGACAAGCATCACAGCGAGGGTTTTTTTTTTTTTGGCTCCCAAGTGGGCGGCGGCGGCACACTGCCTTGAACTGAATGTACAAATGACTGTCTCGCAGTGTCTCGCACACACATGTTCGCAGACGTACACATATGAATTGTAGATCTGTTGATCTCGCTTTTTTCTCGGTCAGTTTGTTTACCACAACATGTTTGGTATCTAGGGGTCTCCCATTGATGTGGGCTGGGCAGTGGGGGGGGAGTGTTTAGCGTCTATGCGGGAGTGGGGCTCTTGGTTTTGGTTGGGTGCGTGTTTTCAGGACAACAGCTTCTCTGCGCCACCTGTTGCTGCGCAAAAGCAATGATTCATGTTCATATCCATATATATGAGAGAGGGTGTTTGGCCTTGCGTGCAGCATGGCAAATATTTGTGGTTTTTGTTTTGTTTTGTCCTATGGCCTGTCCTGTGTATTTGTTTTTTATTCCCATGTTTTACTCTTATAGTTTTTTGTTTTATTGTGAAGCTCTTTGGTACAAATTGATTTTAAATGTGCTATATAAATACAGTTGGTATGGTATGGTTTTTGTTTTGTACAACATATTTGTACAAATATGATTTTCTTTCTTAGATGGAAAAACACCTCCTGAAGCAAAGCGTACCAACTTACTTGAAGGTAGTGCTGCATATTTGATTTGAAAATGGAATCAACATTGGATATATTTTCTTTGACAGATTTTATAAAAAGGAGACACCCAATGCATTCAATAATTGCAGAGCTCCGAACCGGTTCAAAGAACGAAAACGAAAACCGAAAACTAACGGAATTTCACAGAGCGGAAACGAAAAGAAAGATTCATTCAACTGTTCTGGAACAGAAACGGAACATTATGAAATCCACAAAACCGGTTAAAAACTTTTTTTTTCTGTTCTCTATATATCTTAGCATAGCCTTTGTCTGGGAGACTATTTCCGTCCACTTTCACTGTCAGTCATCAAGCCTCATGCATCTGGGGCTCCATCTTGTGGACAGACGAGGAAGCAAATGTAATGGCGTTTTAAACCTGGTTTTCATGTTAATACAGTTGCAGTGAAGTTTGAAAGTCCACCAATATTTTTTTTGTATAATATCTAAACGTAACATTGCATAATATAAGGAACTTTAAGAACGAACACAATTTTTGGGTTCCGAACCCGTTCACGATATTTTGGTGGCGGAACAGTTCAGAGAACGAAAACGCTAAACATAGGCCTGGCTGAACCGTTCGGAACGGAACGTTTTAAAAATAATTTCGTTCTCAAGCCCTGCTTCCAACCTGTATGTCGCCCAGGTCAGATCATCGTGGTGATCTGGGTGATCGTCACGCCCAGCAACGACAAGCAGAAATACACGCTGAAGATCAACCACGACTTCGTGCCGGAGCAGGTGATCGCCGAGGCCATCAAGAAGAAGACGCGCAGCATGATGCTCTCCGCCGAGCAGCTGAAGATGTGCGTCCAGGAATACCAGGGGAAGTACATCCTCAAAGTGTGCGGCTGTGACGAGTACCTGCTGGAGAAACACCCGCTGAGTCAGTACAAGGTGATTTGGAGGAACTGTGCCTCATTATTTTTATTTTTTAAATGTTTTTTCCAAGCTTTATTTATTAGGGTTGGTGGAAACGGGTGAAGATGGGGGGGTAGACATGCGGGAAATACGTCGGTGGTGAGATTCAAACCACCGACTCACCGCGCCGTTAAGCGCAAAAAACTACACCAGGGTGGTCTGCTCCCCACCCCACCGTGAAGTATGCAGGGGGCTTTACACGCAGAATCCCAGGGTTGCTTCCCCTCCGAAACATCTTTGCCGTATGTCTCCTCCCACTTCTTCACCCCCAGCCACTTCTGAATAAAGCTCTGAAAGGGGCGCAAAAAAAGACATTTGTTCCCAAAATACAAATGTTCCGATTTTCAAAGGAAAAAAACTACTAGATACGAGGCGTTATCCGTCGTCCCTCTCCCCACAGTACGTCCGGAGCTGCATCATGGTGGGTCGCATGCCCAACCTGATGCTGATGGCCAAAGACAGCCTCTACTCCCAGCTGCCCATGGACACCTTCACCATGCCGTCGTACGCCCGCCGCATCTCCACGGCCACGCCCTACATGAACGGCGAGACCGCCACCAAGGGGCTGTGGTCCTTCAACGGCATGCTGCGCATCCGCATCCTCTGCGCGACATACGTCAACGTGAACATCCGGGACATCGATAAGGTTCCAACTGATGTCCTTCTCTATTGTAGTCCGTAATTACACGTTCATCGATCGTCAGATTCTGTCAATATGTTAGCAGTCAATGTTAGCTGTCAATGTTGGCTGTCGATATGTTAGCAGTCAATGTTAGCTGTCTATATGTTAGCAGTCAATGTTAGCTGTCGATATGTTAGCAGTCAATGTTAGCTGTCTATATGTTAGCAGTCAATGTTAGCAGTCTATATGTTAGCAGTCAATGTTAGCTGTCTATATGTTAGCAGTCAATGTTAGCAGTCTATATGTTAGCAGTCAATGTTGGCTGTCTATATGTTAGCAGTCAATGTTGGCTGTCTATATGTTAGCTGTCTATATGTTAGCTGTCTATATGTTAGCTGTCTATATGTTAGCTGTCTATATGTTAGCTGTCTATATGTTAGCTGTCAATGTTAGCTGTCTATATGTTAGCTGTCTATATGTTAGCTGTCTATATGTTAGCTGTCTATATGTTAGCTGTCTATATGTTAGCTGTCTATATGTTAGCTGTCTATATGTTAGCTGTCTATATGTTAGCTGTCTATATGTTAGCTGTCTATATGTTAGCTGTCGATATGTTAGCTGTCGATATGTTAGCTGTCGATATGTTAGCTTTCGACATGTTAGCTGTCGACATGTTAGCTGTCGACATGTTAGCTGTCGACATGTTAGCAGTCTATATGTTAGCTGTCTATATGTTAGCTGTCGACATGTTAGCTGTTAGCTCCTCCACGACTCCAGACCCAAATGCACGTTCGGGCGATGCATGGACGTTGCCAGGCTGTTGCCAGGCCATCTCCCTAGTGGTGTGGATCATGGATGGCTCACGGATGGTACGTTATTTTCCAGATCTACGTGAGGACGGGCATCTACCACGGTGGAGAGCAGCTGTGTGACAACGTCAACACGCAGCGCGTGCCATGCTCCAACCCCAGGTACTTTTTTATTAACTTATTCAATCAGTCTCATCATGTTTGCCGGAATACACATTGGATCATTTCCCAAATCATCATAAGTCATCTTACCAGGTTCTTTAGATAGATGGATAGATGCGGGTGCAGTACCTCTGCCTGTCTGAAAAGGGATGTTTACTGCCACCTAGCGGACAAAGTCGGTATGCACCACATTTATTCAGGAGTTTGTTGGAAATCAGAATTTTCAATGATGTGCTGCCCAGTAGCTCAGTCAGTTAGGCAGTGCACTGGAAAGCATGCATATGCCTTAATGGCGTGGTGGGTCGGTGGTTCGAATCCCACCACCAACGTATTTTCCCCGCATGTCTACCCCCCATCTTCACCTGTTTCCACTAACCCTAATAAATAAAGCTTGGAAAAAAACAGCCTGAATGGGCTGGAAAAAAACATTTACGGGTAGAAACTTTTTTTTCCTGATGATCAAGGAAAGTCTAAAGTTTTCTTGACGATGTCAGCGGTTGATTACCATAAGAGGATTCCGCTGTATTGTTTTCCATTTAGACTGCGGCCAGCCGGTGCGTTATAGTTACTACAGTGATATTTGTGTCTGCTGTTTATCATGCGTCTCTAACCTCTCCTCCAACCTCTCCCCAGGTGGAACGAATGGCTCAACTACGACATGTACATTCCAGACATCCCACGGGCCGCCCGCCTCTGTCTCTCCATCTGCTCCGTGAAGGGGAGGAAGGGAGCGAAGGAGGTGAGGCAAGGGGGGAGGGGAGGAAGGGAGCGAAGGAGGTGAGGCAAGGGGGGAGGAAGGGAGCGAGGGAGGTGAGGGAAGGGGGGAGG